>JBBPBX010033110.1:11699-33457 GCA_038048925.1 Garcialebias charrua | reverse complement strand
GTTGCCTCATACGGATAAATTAGCTGGAAACACTCGGTCAACTCTGTGGACGTCTCAGGCCCGGAGGAGCAGCCGCGGATCGCCCCGCGATCGCTCCCACAACGCCGCCCGACATGCTAACGACAGCAGCTAAACAGAGCAGCTAACACAGGCGAAGACACCGAGCCGACATGCCGCGGAGGGGCCATCTGCGGCCGGGAGCTCGCCGCAAATGTCCGCCTGGCAGCCTAAGATGTCGGGGGACACCGAGCTAACGCGGAGATACAAAGCCGACAGCCTTTTTGAATGAACTGACATGCTGCTAATGGCGGGGCCTAACCGTAGCTAACGCCGAGCAGCTTGTTTTGGATGGAGGAACATCGCGGAGAAACGGCTTTCAGTAAGTTTTTTTTTTCTGGCTCCAAATGTATGAAGTTAAGAAGCTAACAGTCCTTCTTTTAAACAGTTTTGATCATGTGTGTGCGTGTGGAGCGTAAGGAAGCTGGGGGAGCTCGGACGGGTGCAAGAGCTAATACTAAAAGACGAAGGCATGCTTTGACCAGCTCAAAGTAAGACATTACATTATATTTTTTATTTATTGTACAGTACCGTATTCGCCGGAGGAAAATACGCTCCGGTGTTTAATCCGCTTTGTCCAATTATTAACAATAATCAAGAAAAAAACGTACACAATACGCCTCGGAGTTTAATACGCGTCATCACCACGCGACGCGTCAGCGCCTCATTTGCCCTAATCAAGATGGCGGCGACAGAAGCAAGCGAGTACGAAGATCTTCACAAGGAAACACGGTAAAACAATTATTTCTTTGCGAGAAAAAATATATTTCTTAGCTGACTTCATAGCAGACGGGCTCCTGAGCTTAACGAAATGTTCAAATCAGCTGGATTTAAAAAAAAAAGTTCGCTGAATTTTAGGCAGGCGCCAGGCGGGTCAAACCGGACGCTTTCTTTCTTTAAATTTAGCTAAATAAACGCTTAAAAAATATATTTCTGAGCTGACTTAATAGTAGACGTACTCCTGAGTTTAACGAAATGTTCAAATCAGCTGGATTAAAAAAAAAAAGTTCGCTGACTTTTATGCAGGCGCCAGGCGGGTCAAACCGGACGCTTTGTTTCTTTAAATTTAGCTAAATAAACGCTTAAAAATATATTTCTTACCTCACTATAGCAGACGGGCTCCTGAGCTGAACCAAATGTGAAATCAGCTGGATTTAAAAATCCGCGGTGTGGTTTATGAGTGGTATCTTGCAAACAAAAACAGCGAACCTCACAGCTAATAGCAGCTACATCCACAGCAGGGAGCGGGCAGCGACAGAGTCAGTCCGACCAAAGGAGGCTTTTTTCGGACACAGCAAGTAGAAACTTCTGGAAGTGGCCCCTCTTCCTCTTCACTCTCTGAGTCCTCTGCTGGCTGCTGCCTACAGCGCCTCTATAGCGGCCGAAACTGGTACTGCACCATTTTCGCCAAAAATGAAAAACGAAGAATCAGAGCGAAAAATGAGTCTAAAAATATGGGAAAAAATCCATAAATAATACTCTTCGATGTTTAATACGCTGGACATTCAAATTAGCAAAAATACTGCGTATTATAGACCGGTTTTTACGGTATTCATTTACTGTACATGTAAAGTTCTGTGCATGTTTATGGCCTAGTATGTCTGCTTGTTCAGTCTCATGCCGTTAAATATGTGTGCGGCGCTCCGTTAGCGGTATAGCCGCGACCTATGTCAGAAACGCGGACCTACGACAGGCATGTGTTTTTGGTCCGCGAGGTACGACAACATCGACCTAAGTCACACCCGTAGGTCCCAATCCCTGACGTAACTCGAGGGTTACGCCAAAGAGATAGCAGTTATTGCCAAAGAGATAGTAGTATTTTTTCCATAAAAAATATTTTTTTACTGAATATCTTTTTTTATTTTTTTAATATTTTTGCTTTTTCGGGCGCTAGTGGCCTTTATTAGAGAGGGAGAGGGCGAAACAGGTAGAGAGGGGGGAGACACCACAGAAATGTGCTCGTCGGTTCTGGGACGTGAACCCACGACGCCTGTGGAGAGGCTCAGCCTCCAGCATATGTACCGCCCGCTTTAACCACTACACCAAAGCTGCAGCATTTTACTGAATATCTTTAGTATCTTCTACCTATCTGTAGAGGGGTTGTGGAGGCAACAGGTCCAGGAGAGAAACCCAGACCTCCCTCTCCTCAGCGAAACCCTCCAACTAATCCTGAGGGACCTTGAGGTGTTTCTAGGCCAGAGAAGATACACAACTCCTCCAGACAGTTCTGGGTCTGTGCTGGGACTTCTTACTAGTAGGATGTGCCCAGAAAACCTCTAAAGCAGGGCTATTCAACAAAACTGCTCAATGAGCCACAGTTTCTAAAAGCCTACAGCTCAGGGGCCGGACATCCAGCGATTAAAGTCATTATGTAAATAAACCCAAGTATTACAATGATCTGTTACCTTTTAAAATAGTTTATTTTGTTGCATTCGGGCATAAATGCAATAAACAAAACCCAAACCCAGAAACCCCCCCCCCAAAAAAACAAACAAACATATATTGTTATTATATATTTTTTATGAAGTGGGCCGGATTGAAGTCACCTGATGGCTGGAAATGGCCCGCAGACCACCAGTTGAATATCCCTGCTCTAATGGGTGGTGTTCTCATCAGATTTTCCTCAACTGCCTCATTTTGATGCAGAGGAGCAGTAGTTCTACTCTGAGATCCGAGACGATGGAGCTCCTCATCCTCCCTCTAAGGCTGAACCCGGCCACCCTACAAAGGGAACTAATTTCAAGGAGGGTGCCCCACCCTGTCAACAGAACCAAGCACCCCACCTACCAAATACCCCACCCCACCCCACACGCACCTCCACCACTTCCGGACAGGGAGCAGAGATTGTAGCAAACGCAACACTCCCCAACACTCCCAGATCAACCTGTCAAGAACTGATGACACTAACATAGCGCTAAGCTAACCAACCCCTGTGCGCTGCGCAATACAGAGATGTAGCACTCCGCTTAGGTCACTCACTAACCCCCACTCCACCCCCTCCCAGACATGAACGCCCTCCCAAGGCAAGTAACCTAGGGGTAACAATTCAGCTGCTTGTCTCTAGGATCTTTTGGTCATGATCAAGTTCAAGTTGTGTTTATTTGTCATATGTAAGGTTAACACAAGGTTAACAGTAAAATGAAATGATCAGGATGAGAAGAACCAATTTGACTTGCTATAAAACAAAGAACAAACAAACAAGAAATACTGAAGCATGCAATAAAGGTAGAAAATAAAGCACCAAAAAGTGAAAAAGTTATTATAATATTTACAAGGTCCTAAAGAAAGAGTAAACAACAACATGGTAGAATTTTAACAGTGCAAGCAGGTAGGGATGTAACGGTACACGTGGGTGTACCGAACCGTTTCGGTCCACCTGCGTACCGTTTCGGTTATTTTTTCACTTATTAAACGTTATTAACGGGAGAATATATGCGCCACGGAACAAAAATTCCTAGGCGAGTTTCAGCACGGCGCTATTATCTTGAAGCGCGTGTAGCATTAGCAGCCTAGCTTCTCGTTGCGGCCGGTCTCATGTTTGGGAACGTTATGGCTTTCTTGTTAAAAGATGAGCCCAAATCCAAAGCTGTGTGTGGACGTTGTTTCATGGAGATTGGATATGCTGCAGCAACACGTCTAACTTGTTAACGGACTTGAAACAACGTCATCCGAATGTGAACGTAACAACCTTCATCAGGTAATTCAGATCAGTCCAGAGCAATAACACAAACTGTAGGAGTTTTTAAAGCTCTGGATCCACGTCCAAATGTTGTTGATGTGCCGGCTTTAAAATTATTGAGCCCCACTACGACATCCATCACTTTAACACTTCAGCCAAAAAGTTCAGCACTTTATGAAAAAGTTAAAACTGATATTGTCAACAAGCCCTGGAGCTAATTAAAGCCCTGCCCTGATGATGATGATGACCAAGAGATTTAACCATCTCAACCGTTCAAGAAGAGGTATTGTTGTTTTATCAGAGTCAGAGTCAGAGAGTCAGAGTCAGAGAGTCTTTATTGTCATTTGCACCGCATGTGGTACATGAGATGAAAACGAGATTATGTACACGAGGTCCCAGTTACATCCAACAACAAATGAAAGAGAAAAACAGTAATAACATCGAGAACTAACTAAGAAAAACATCAACTAGTAATACACTAAGCCTAATATAGTGGGAATAAACAGCAGCACGAACATGAGTTTGTATGAGCAGATGGTCACAGATGGTCACAGATGAACACAGCAACAAGAAAACATATCAGCATCACCATGATGTGATATTTTGCAGTGTTTATTTTAATTTTATTTTTATTTATTCATGAGTCTAACAGCCTCAGGGTAGAAGCTGTTCCTCAGTCTAGTGGTTCTACACTTGATGCTCCTCAACCTCCGTCCTGAGGGGAGTGGGGCAAAGAGTGAGTGTGCTGGATGAGTGAGGTCTTTCATGATACAGGTGGCTCTTTTCCTGCATCTAGAGGTGTAAATGTCTGTGATGGTGGGGAGACTGACTCCAACAGACTTCTGTGCAGCCTTCACCACTCTCTGCAGAGCTTTCCTCTCTTCAACTGTGCAGCCTCCATGCCACACGTTGATGCTGGAGCACAGGATGCTCTCCACTGCACACCTGTAGAACGAGGTGAGAACTGGGCTGCTCAGACCGGCTCGTCTCAGCCGTCTGAGGAAGTAGAGTCTCTGATGACCTTTCTTGATCAGGCTGGTGGTGTTGTTGCTCCAGCTGAGGTTATCATTATTATGGGGCGGCCGTGGCACAGTGGTAATGGCAGTCGACCCCCGATCGGAAGGTTGGAGGTTCGAATCCCGCGTCCGCCCACCATGTGTCGTTGTGTCCCTGGGCAAGACACTTAACCCCGAGTTGCTCCCGGTAGGTCTGGATGGCGCCTTGCAAGGCAGGCTACCACTACCGGTGTATGAATGTCTGAATTAATGGGTGGATGGCTGGTATTGTAAAGCGCTTTGGGGCTCCTCACAGGGGGCTGGAAAGCGCTATACAGGTAGTCCCCGACTTACGAGCGAGTTCCGTCCCTAGGGGGCGCTCGTATGTCAAAAATTCGTAAGTAGGATCACATAGTAAAAAAAAAAAAAAAAAAAAAAATTTTTTTTTTTTTTTTTACTTTTTTATTTTTATAAATGAATACATGTACAGTACTGGACAGTCACCAAGCACTTAGCCTATCCTAACACAGTTTTTAAAGATGAAGGAATAAGTTGAATTGTCTCCCTTTCACATAAAGGGAGCAAGCTCCCTATGGAGCCTGCAGGGAGGAGGGAGACAATTCAACTGACTCCTTCATCTTTAAAAACTGTGTTAGGATAGGCTAAGTGCTTGGTGACTGTACAGTACTGTACATTTATCTATTTATTAAAAATATACAGTATATACAGTATTTTTATTTTTTATTGTTTTTTATTTATAAATAGATAAATGTACAGTACTGTACAGTCACCAAGCACTTAGCCTATCCTAACACAGTTTTTAAAGATGAAGGAGTCAGTTGAATTGTCTCCCTCCTCCCTGCAGGCTCCATAGGGAGCTTGCTCCCTTTATGTGAAAGGGAGACAATTCAACTTATTCCTTCATCTTTAAAAACTGTGTTAGGATAGGCTAAGTGCTTGGTGACTGTCCAGTACTGTACATGTATTCATTTATAAAAAAAAAATAAAAAAAAAAAAAAAAAAATTTTAATGAGATGCATGCTCTTAAGTCCGGGACCTCGTAAGTCAGAGCGCTCGTAAGTCGGGGACTACCTGTATAAATAAGCTCCATTTACCATTTACCATTATCGAATTAACTTTTTAAAATTACAATCTTATTAACTCGTTAAAAAAAAAAACTCTGTGTTATTTCCAGTCTGGAACAGAGATAGTAGTTGACTTCTTCCTCTTCAGGGACATCCACCAGAGATCCCCTGCAGCTAAGTGTGTGATGACTGAACTCTGAACTTTTCCAGGCACCTGTCCCACCTGGAGGAGCAGGTCCAAGAAGAGTTTGTGATAATGAGGACAAATACAGCCACACTGCTGCTACCTGTTGTTAATGAGATGATTTTCTCCACCACTGGAGATATTCACTGCAACTAGATCTGTGCCTTTGACAGAAAATGTGGACAAGTTGGTCTTTTTGGACAAAAACTTAAAACTTGATTAGTTAGATCAGACCTGCTCATTACGTCGATCGCGATCGACCGGTCGATCGCGGAGGCATTACTGGTCGATCGCAGCGTGACATTAATTTTTTTTTTTTTTTTTCCCGCAGCGTGACATTAAAAAAATTGTCAGCCAATCAAACATCCCGTTACTTGATTGACATACAGGGCAACCAATCAGATGACAACTGAATCTTGAGTTGTATCCTCCCATCACTTGATTGACATACACGGCAGCCAATCAGATGAGAGCTTTAGGTCATGCTCATGCAGCTTCTGAAAACAACGGCGCGAAGGTGGAACGCGGCGAAACATATCAAGCTAAAACAATCAGATTTCGGACTGTTCATGGAAAATACGACATGGACTTCCCACCCAAAAGCCAGGTGAGAAAGAGAAAGGTGGAGGAACTAAAATCCCTGTTCGGACAGCAGCAACTTCAATAATAATAATAATAATAATGAATTCAATTTATAACGCACTTTTCATTAATGAAAATCTCAAAGTGCTACAAGGAGCAACAGAATTAAATTACAATAAAACAAATAATAAAACAATTAAAATCAATAACAATATCAGCTAAGATCAAAAGTAGAATCATGAGGAGGTAGAGTATGCTTGGTCGAAAAGAAAGGTCTTCAAGTCGCTCTTAAAGTCAACCACAGACTGTGGGGCTCTTAGACATTCAGGAAGAGAGTTCCACAGGCGGGGGGCAGCCACACTGAAAGCCCGGTCTCCCATGGTCCTTAATTTGGTTCTCGGAATGTGAAGGAGATTGCTGTTCTGTGACCGCAGCGAACGGGTGGATGAGTATGGAATGAGAATATCCTTCAGATAATCTGGTGAAGTTCCGTGTAAGCATTGATGTGTAATGAGAGCAGTTTTGTACTGAATTCTGTAGGCGACAGGAAGCCAATGAAGGTTATGGAGAATGGGCGTAATATGTTCAAATTTACGAACTCTCAACAAGATCCTTGCTGCACTGTTTTGAATATATTGAAGTTTCTGAAGGTTTTTGCCAGGGATTCCAATAAACAGGGAGTTGCAGTAGTCGAGCCTGGAGGAGACAAAAGCATGGACGAGCTTCTCAGCATCGGAAAAAGTTAGGGATGGGCGAAGTCTGGAGATGTTTCGAAGATGGAAGAAGCAAGTTTTAAACAGATGCTTAATGTGATTTTCAAATGTAAGATTGGAGTCCATTTTTATTCCAAGATTAGTAACAGAGGTGGAGAGGGGGATGTCTTGTCCAGAAAAGGAAAGTCTTGTTATAGGAGATGTTTGTACCTGGTGAGGGGTGCCAATCAGTATGGCCTCAGTCTTGGAGCAGTTTAATTGAAGAAAGTTCTGATTCATCCATGCCCTAATTGCCTCCAGGCAGGCAGAGAGGGCAGTGAGTGAAGATGGAGATGACAAGGTGGAAGATGAGGATGCTCCAGTCCTGATGTAAAGCTGTGTATCGTCGGCATAACAGTGAAAAGAAATGTTGAACTGATTAATAATTTGACCTAAAGGCAGCATGTAAAGGGAAAACAGCAGGGGCCCCAGAACCGACCCCTGAGGGACACCACAGGAGACACAAACTGTCTGGGACGTGGCGTTGCCAAGACTAACACATTCCAGCCTATTGGAGAGGAAAGATTTGAACCAGTCCAGGACTGTGTCGCAGAGACCGACCTCCACATGAAGACGGTGGAGGAGGATACTATGGTCCACAGTGTCGAAGGCTGCAGTGAGGTCAAGGAGGACAAGGATGGAGGGAGAGCCAGTGTCAGCAGCCAAGAGGACATCATTGGTAACCCTCAGCAATGCAGTCTCTGTACTGTGAGCTGCTCTGAATCCAGACTGGAACTTCTCATACAGGGAGTGTTGTTGTAAGTGATCCTGCAGCTGAGCAGCAACAGCTTTTTCCAGCACTTTAGACAGAAAAGGGAGGTGTGAAATTGGGCGGTAATTTGAAAAAATGTCGGGATCCAAATTAGATTTTTTCAGAAGAGGCCTAATGATGGCGGTTTTTAGAGGCAGTGGAACATGACCAGATTGTAGAGACTGATTTATTATTTGAGTGATAAGTGGGCCTATTGCAGAATGATTGGTTTTTATGAGAGAAGAGGGGAAAGGATCCAGGGCGCAGGATGAAGGCTTCATTTTCTTGATGATGGCCTCCACCTCACTCTGAACAACTTCGTCAAAGCTGTTTAGGGTCCCAGAATGCAGACGGGTGGGTGGCACACTGAGAACGGGGAGGTTGTGGAGCTGAGATCTGATAGTGTCAACTTTGGTTTTAAAAGATGAAAGAAACAGGTCACATTTTTGAGCAGAGTCCTCAAGAGTTTGCTTAATGGGATTAAGCAGACGAGTGATTGTGGAGAAGAGCTGTTTAGAGTTTCCAGGGCAGGTGTTGATGATGTTAGAATAATATTTGGAGCGTGCTTCTTTAAGAGAATAGGCGTATGCTTTCTGATGTTCTTTATATGCCTGCTTATGCACAGACAGACCAGATGATTTTACACGTCTCTCAATAGCACGGCCAGTTGCCTTCATCTTGCGCAGCTCATCAGTGTACCAAGGAGCTGAGCGCGAGAAAGACACCAGTCTTGTCTTTAAGGGGGCGTGTAGGTCCAGGAGCTCCCGAAGAGATTGATTGTAGTAATCCACAGAGTCATCTGCAGAAGGATGATTGACAGCGGTCAGTGTGTGAAGATCAGCAGACAAAACATCAAGGGAGATGTTTTTAAGGTCACGGAACTGGATGGGTCGTTTTGGATTTGAAGCAGGCGAAGATGAAGGCACTTCCAGGGAGATGACCCTGTGGTCTGAGACACCCAGGTCATATACAGATAAGTTATTAATGAGTACAGTGTCTGTAATCACCAAATCCAGAGTATGCCCCCTGCTGTGCGTAGGGGCGTCAACATGTTGAGTGAGATTAAGAGAGTCCAGAAGAGACTTAAAATCTGTTGCCAGAGGTGAAGAAGAATTGTCCACGTGGATATTTAAGTCGCCAAGAAAAATAGTCTTCACAGGGGAGGTGCAGAAAAAGGTGAGGAGGTCATGCATCTCTGAGTTAAATGAAACATGCGGTTTGGGAGGTCTATAAATTAATATAACATTCATCAGGAGTGGGGCTTTGAAGCTGAAAGCCAGACATTCAAAAGAGGAAAAGTCCTGAGAAGACAGATGAGACAATTTTAAATTACTGCGATAAATTACTGCCAGACCACCACCACGGCCAGTGCTGCGGGCTCTCTGCAGATAACTGTATCCAGAGGGACACGCCTCATTCAGAGAACTGAACACCTCTGGTTGGTGCCACGTCTCTGTAAGACACATGAGGTCCAAGTCCTTCTCCAGAATGTGATCATGAATTAAACATGACTTGTTGGAAAGAGACTGCACATTGAAAAGTTCTAATTTAATACCAGTTGGAATAGGAGCTTTTTGAACCGGTTTAAGCAGACTGAAGTCCACTCCACGTTTTCCTCGCCACTTCGTGCGCAGAGGACTACAAAGGCCTACAGACGCAGCGTTCTGATGACGCCATCGAGGTGCGACACGTCTCTCAGTCCAGACAGCACTAATCGAATCAGAGTTCGTTTGAGAATAAACAGTTTTCTTTCGAGAGCTTCTATGGATGTAACGAGGTCTACGCAGAAGTCCCAGTTGTTTGATGGTGGAAATAGAAGGAGGAATGGAGCAGTTGTTAAGTTCAAACAACTGCGAAGCGGAATACGTCAACATCCACGAGCCGGAGGAGGCTAGCACAGAGCTAGCCGCTAGCAGCAGGCCCACGGCTCCGAGAAAGATATACAAGAAGCAAAGAGATGTAACTCGAACGAGCATTACCTTGAAGGAGTACAGGAGAGAGTCCAGAACAGTCCAGAGGACACAGGAAGTTGAGAGAGGCAGCAGGTAAGCGAACAATAAGTGCAGCTACGTGATACTCGAAGCTAAATTTGTGTTGAAGCTAGCGGGAGCTAGCAGCCCCTACTATTATTAAAATTACGGTTAGACTAGTAAAGTTTTCTATCTAATGACTCCAGCAAACAAGTCAAATCTTGGCTTCGCCACGATCTCCCATCCTGAGCAAGCACAATGGCATCAGTGGAAAGGAAAAACTCCCTTTTAGAAGGAAGAAACCTCTAGCAGACCCAGGCTCAGGACAAGCGGTCATCTGCTTTGACCGGCAACTTATAATGTTTGCAGATCCACAACGCAGTCAGAAAAGACAGTTGCTCTAAAACTAACTAACTAAAACACAAAACTTAATCACAGAAAGGTAGAAATGTCCGTGTCCGATTCACACAGGTGCTGTACACAGGCTTGCGCCTGCCGCACTCTGCGTTCAAGAAAGGTAGAAAAGTTCAAAGAAAGGTAGAAATGTCCGCGTCCGCTTGTACAGGTGCTGTACACAGGCTTACGCCTGTCGCACTCTGCAGTCGAGAAAGGTAGAAATGTCCAACAAGGCTCGGTGAAAAAAACAGCAGAAAGTAATAAAAAAGGCTTCAAAAAGCAAAAAGTACGAGGAGCAGCGGCAGCCAAGGTGTGCCCGCGTCCACTTCAAAGCGAAACGCCCCCACCATCTTCCGGGTGAGTGACGCTGTGATGTTTCTCTGCACGCTTAAACATACTGGTTGGGAGTTGACGTGGCTTTATTATTAAAATCATACGAGACACTGTTCATACAGCATAACCTCCTTGACTACTCTCCGTTCTCTGCACGTTTCCCTGTCCCGCAGCGCGAGCGTTTGCAAAACACACTTTCGCGCTGCGTTCAGGGACAGTCTGTAAAATACACCGCTGTAAATCTCCGTACCAAAAGAGCCATTTTTATGCCTTCCTTCACTAAATTAAACGTGTCCGGAGCCATAACAACCTGCTACAACTGTGGTTATCAACTGGCGGCCTGTGGACCACTTTAGATTTGCTGGAGTTTTTTTTAGAGATGACATTATAAAGTTTAAAAAAATCTAATGATTTTTTAACATTTATTAATTAAAGTAAAATACCAGATTCTTATAAAGAAGGGGGTGGGGATCAGTTTCTACCATCTTTTTTTAAAATAAATTTTAAAAAATCTATATTGCTGTCACCATCACCCCATTTGGTCCCTACGGGCGACCAAGTGCCCACGGGCACCACGTTGGTGACCCCTGATTTATTACATGTGTTGTGCAATATTGGCTTATTCAGTTATGCAAGGTACATCAACATAGGTACATTGTACATAAAAAGAATCCTTAATACATTTGAAGATAATTATATGTTTTGCATTTTTGTATTGGGTAGATCTTTTTGACTTGTTTTTTTTATAAGTAGCTCGCATGCTGAAAAAGTGTGAGCACCCCTGAGTTAGATTGTAAACAGTCTGTTGCTGCTTATTGTTCTGGTTCTGGCTGTTATTGTATTTATTAAGATTTTTATTATTGTTAGTATACAGTAATTTATTTATTGTAAAGAATGCTGTTTATTTAAAATATCATCCAAATGGGTTGCTTTTATTTATTTTTACACAAACATATTGTTTACTTGACACATTTTCAAAATAAACATTTTATAAGTCTTTATTTTGTCTTTTTCTTTTGTACCGAAAATTAACTGAACCGAACCTTCCTTGTAATTGAACCAAACCGAAATGTGATTTACACCCCTGCAAGCAGGATGAATTTGTATAAGTATTATAAGTATATAATAATAATAATAATAATAATAATAATAATAATAATAATAATAATAATAATAATAATAATAATAATAATAATGTCTTTTTCTGTCATCTGTGTATGTTTCCCATACACAGACGAAATTCGTCTCTGCATTTAACCCAACCACCACCAGGTGGTGCAGTGAGCAGCCATAGAAAGCGCCCGGGGAGCTGGAGAATTAGGTGTGCACTCATAAACCGTGTTTCCATCCATTTTCATTTCGAATTTTGAGCTAATTTTTGAAATTTTGCAAATATGTTAATACAAATTAATGCGAAGCAGAAGTGTTTCCATCTACTGGCTTGTAGCGCATCTACCAAGCCACGCACAGCGTCATTACGTCAGCGTCATTACGTCAGACGTCAGCACTGCGCATGTCTACAGTAAACAGGAAGTAGCGGTTGAAAACAGAACCCGGCCACACATCTCGTCAAAATGGAGAGAATATTTCAGGTACGTGTTGCTATCGGGCAAGTTGTATTTATTCTGTCATGCCAACTAGTTTTAGCGATGTTACATGTTGTCCGGAGCGGAAACAGCTGAACGTCACGTGACGTGAATGTTCGCTACGGCAGAACTGAGTCGGAAAATCTGTTTCCATCTGTCGTTTTGCGCATCTGCTCATTTTCGAAGATCCCAAAAACCACCTCAAGCGAGCGTATAAACTTTTTGGCGAAGTTGAGGAAGTAAATTCGGATTTTGCCGTTTCCATTAAGCTTTTCTGCTGCAATACTTCAAAATGCGCAGCTAGAAACCTTGATGGAAACACGGCTATTGACACCCCAAGGTGTGTAGTGGCCGGGACGCGAACCCGCGTCCTTCGGGTCCCAAGTCGGTATATAAGTATGATCCAAATATGACCACAGGTGAGGGGTGGAAATTAGGGCTGAACGATTTTGGAAAATAATCTAATTGCAATTTTTTTCTATAAATTGCAATTGCGATTTAAAACGCGATTATTTTTTAATATCTTCTCAAGTATTTTTCAACAAACAGAAGCAATAAATCAATCTGTTTTATAATAAACAATGTCAGATTTATTTAAAGCAGAGATTACAATAAAGCAAACAAATCTATGCCTTTTCTTTTCACCATTTCTATTTTTTCTTGTTTCATAAACATAATAGTAAACATGTTAAGTGAACTTCCTAACTACTGTCTGAACTTCACATGACAGTTAATAAATAAATATAAAAAAAATTACTGTTTGAAGTTCAAACAGTTCGGTCAGTGATCCCTGTCGGCTGATACTTTGCTTACTTGAAGTTGAAGCACTGGTTGTTGTCATTCTAGCCATGCAACCATCGTAAATGTCTTTGTGGTGTTTTTTTTTTAAGTGTTGATAAAGATTTGTGTCACGTGACCAGTCAAATTGCAGCCTTCGCAATTAGAAAATCTAATTTTATCATATTGCGATATTGTTGCAAATGCAATTAATTGTTCAGCCCTAGTGGAAATTATATTATTATTATTATTATTATTATAGCAAGACCATAAAGAGTCTTGGACAGCCTTGTTTTCAGTCTTTGTATTCATGCTGCATTTTTAAACTGCATTACTTTCTTAGAGTTCATTTTACAACATTAAAAGCTGAAGTGTATTAGTGAACAAATGAGGATGGTACATTGCATTTAGCAATATTAAAAAACAAATCAACCTTTATGGGTAGGCTTCTTTGTACTTGGGCGCTATGAAAAGCTAAAATCCATACAATCAGAGCTGAAGATGGTGTTTACATCAGAGCTGCCCTACTCTGCTCATTGATTTATCATCTGTGATGATCAGCGCGAGCAATCTGAATGTTGTAATCAGAGCTGGCAGAGAAGTGCACCACATTTCCATGTCTGACTGCAAACAGACAAATGTCACATATTTTTAGCATGTTATGTAACACAGAAATGGTAAGATGATTTACCATTGCACGGCAGACTTGTTGTATAGAATTGTGACATAAATCTGTCATCACATTAGAGTTTCAAAATGTCACATATTTTTAGCATGTTATGTAACACAGAAATGGTAAGATGATTTACCATTGTACGGCAGACTTGATGTATATAATTGTGACATAAATCTGTCATCCCATTAGGGTTTCAAAGCACCTAAATCCTCAAAAAACAGACATGATATGCTCATATAGACATGAACAGATCCATATCTGGGAGCCGTTAAGTCGTCAAGCTGCTCTTTAGAAACTGCCAAAGCGAAAGTTGTTATCTTCTCTTAAGAAAGCTTGAAGGCACAGAGCATATAAAGACAATTTAGGAAAGTTTAGGTTGTATGTGTTTGTTTTCAAACACTTTCTTTGTCTTTGTAGGAGGATATTTATCTACTTGTCTACTCCTGACAGAGAGGGTATGGTCTGAGTTTGTCATAAACTGGGATCCATGCAGGGTGAACACTCTGGAGTCCCACAGTGCACAAATCTGGGATCATCTTCCCAACCAGCAGGAAACCCAGTTTCGCTGTGTCTTACAATATTTAAACCACGGCGTAAAAACTAAAATTTAATTATCACTTAAATCAAACTAAGGATTAAAGTGGTAGTTCAGACCTTTTAAACTGGGGTTTTGTTGGAAGATTATGAACAATTATCTTGTGAACAGCTCTCCGAATAACATCGGTTTGATCAAATAATTTAACTCTGACAGGATCAAAAAAGGCGTTCAATACAGAACAACTGGACTTTATTTGTAGCAACAAGACGTTTCGCTCATCATCCGATAAGCTTTCTCAATTCTATGAAGAGACTGTGAGAGCACTGTAAACCCAAATTAGTAATCATTACTAAAGCAGAATGTGGAAAGCGATTGCGAGGGGATCTCCAGTTTTTACAAAATCAAAAACTAAACAAATCAAGCTCTGTTTACATAAAGTCTTGTGTCCAAGATAATCTTGTACTAAAACAACTCAAGTTTTTAAAACCATTGTTTACGAGTAATTATCTCAACCATTAATCATATATATCAGTAATCATTACCCATGATGATCAGTATTTGTTTCTCATGTTTATCAGTATTCATTTCTCATCTTTTTTAGTTAGAAATACTAAATGTAAATAATAATAATAATAATAAATTAGATTTTTTTAACATTACACAATAATTGTCTGTATACTACCTGTTGTTTCTTACACAAAAAATGACAATTTAATTTATTTTTCACAAATTTATTGCAAAAATATTGGAATAGTAACATTTTAAACATGTAAATCTGAGTACACATTTCACCATGTTCAAGAATTTAAACTTTAGTACAAAACTAAATCTGAGTAAAGTGCTAAGTCAATACAATTCTGCATTTAAGCCTTTACAAAAATGGATTTTCAAACGTTTTACCAAATTAACCATTTTACTTTGATAGGTGAAATTAAGAATGTTAATATCTTGTGCAAAGGGGAACATGCTTACATAACATCTTATGATCTGAGGTATCCTTGATCATTTACATCATTAATCTGGTCAAAAGACTAACATGGAACCCTTCAATGGCTTCGACATGTAAATTGTCTTTAAAAAAATTGTCCGTACAGTTATTTTATTTGGAAGCCTTAATGATAAAAAAAAAAATTTAAACATAAAAAAATAAAATAATAATAATAATAAAAAAAATATATAAAAAAATTCAACAAAAAAATTAACTAGCATGGTGGCACTAACAATTGTTTAAAACAAGTAATGATGAACAGGAAACACTCTGATGCATGCTCAATAATCCAGGTAGAAAAATCTAAAAAAGCTAAGTCTGGTCCTCTGGACATTCAAAAATATATAAAACAAAACAAAGCCAAAAAAAATGTAGAAACGTTTTGTCTTTCGTCCGAAAGACTTCCTCAGTCTGAGTTGCTGTATTCAGCTCGTTTCTACATTTTTTTTTGCTTTGTTTTGTTTTATATTTTTTTGAATGTCCAGAGGACCAGACTTAGCTTTTTTAGATGAACAGGAAAGTTTCTCTGTAACAGTTACATTACAACTCTTGTTCCAATTATGTTTGTATTTGAAAGATGGCTACAAACTAAACTTCAGCAGTAAAACAATAAACTTATAGCTGCTGAATAGGATTTTTTCCCCCATCTAACCAAAAGTAGAGCACCTGCAGCATTTTTACACAAGTTGAATTTTCTGTCTGAATTCTCAGCTTCAACTCAATACTTCCCAAATGAGGGTGGGGGGGGGAATACAGTACCTGTTGAATGAACAGGAGTGTATTTCTGATTTTCTTTGGGTAGTTTACATGGAGTTCATATGTGAGCCCAAAAAGGAGTCTCACAGCTTCTGGCAGGGTCATGAGCTTTTCCACAAAAATGTCGCCCTCATTGACGATTTTCAGGCTCGCCGGGTGAAGATCTGATGTTGGGGGGAGACACCTTCAGGATTCAGCAACAAGGTCCCAACGTCCATTTGGCCAAAGAACTCATCACCATCCTAAAGATAAACAAAAAAATAATTGCCATAAATAAAACCATTAGGGAATAAAATTGCTGAACTACAACAGACCACCATGACAGAACAGGAATTGTATCAAATACAGTTTATGCTAACATAATGATAACTACTGTTTGGTCAAGCATTTTGAAATTTTCTAACAATGAACATTGTAAAATCAGTATTGGTCTAAGGACTATTTGAGAGATCTTCTTGGTCATTTTGTCACTATTTGACTGAAATGGGAAAACTTCTAAATTGGTTGTTTTTATATAATATTATTTAATATGGGACCATCACTGTCGTCACTGCACATAAACACAGGGTTAGTCAGGGTGTGATCATGAAGGACAGAATAAGATTCCAGCAGCAGGTCTTTTTCCACAATCCTTTAGAATTCCATACAAATTTTAAAAAATTAAAAGAAAAAGAAATTAGTGTGCTGTTCAACTGGACAATGACCATCAGAATAATATGTGTACCTGCTTATTAGTGAAGAGTGCAGGCCAGCGTTTCATCAGAAGGCTTGGTGGTGATGTATCCACGTCATCCCTCCAAATGTTAGGTCCACATTGTGTTTTGTCTTCAATTTGGCGCACAAATCCACTATGGCGGTTAGACAAAAAAAAAGAAAGAAAGAAATTAGTGTGCTGTACAACTGGACAATGACCATCAGAATAATATGTGTACCTGCTTATTAGTGAAGAGTGCAGGCCAGCGTTTCATCAGAAGGCTTGGTGGTGATGTATCCACGTCATCCCTCCAAATGTTAGGTCCACATTGTGTTTTGTCTTCAATTTGGCGCACAAATCCACTATGGCGGTTAGACAAAAAAAAAGAAAGAAAGAAATTAGTGTGCTGTACAACTGGACAATGACCATCAGAATAATATGTGTACCTGCTTATTAGTGAAGAGTGCAGGCCAGCGTTTCATCAGAAGGCTTGGTGGTGATGTATCCACGTCATCCCTCCAAATGTTAGGTCCACATTGTGTTTTGTCTTCAATTTGGCGCACAAATCCACTATGGCGGTTAGACAAAAAAAAAGAAAGAAAGAAATTAGTGTGCTGTACAACTGGACAATGACCATCAGAATAATATGTGTACCTGCTTATTAGTGAAGAGTGCAGGCCAGCGTTTCATCAGAAGGCTTGGTGGTGATGTATCCACGTCATCCCTCCAAATGTTAGGTCCACATTGTGTTTTGTCTTCAATTTGGCGCACAAATCCACTATGGCGGTTAGACAAAAAAAAAGAAAGAAAGAAATTAGTGTGCTGTACAACTGGACAATGACCATCAGAATAATATGTGTACCTGCTTATTAGTGGAGTGCAGGCCAGCGTTTCATCAGAAGGCTTGGTGGTGGTGTTGTCTCCCCAACGTCATCCCTCCAAGAAGTACTTTTTGTAAACAAATCTTTATATATTGTAAAAAATAAACAATAAAAAACACACTCACTGCAAACTATTTACATTTTGGCCTCCTCTGCTTCCTCCTCTCCTACCTCCTCTCCTGCTCTTCTCTCACATCTCCACAGCTTTGTCTCCACAGCTAGAAGTATCATCACTGGAATCCTTCTGTTGATCCCTTCTAGGTAGACACTCCGTGTCTGAACGAGTTTGCCTGAAGTGAAAAAGAAAAATATTGATTATGTTGAAGACAGACAGACATACACAAAAGAAAGAAATACATGTCAGGGCGCTCGTAAGTCAGGGACTACCTGTACAGCAATAAACGGGACGGGACAGACAAATGACGAAAACTCTTACTTCTTTATTCTATAACAGCAGTATAAAATAGCAGTATAAAATAGTTTTCACTTACTGCTCAAGTAATGCATCATCTTCCCCCATCGATAAAAGCAGCTTAGAATCATCTCGAAGACGCCTCAGTCACTCAAGGAGTTCTTGGACATGCCCTGGTACTAACACAGAATATAAGCAAAATTCACTACATCACCAGGAATGATTGTAAGAACCAACAGCCCTTGATTTGAATGTTCCCTGTCGAAGTTTAAAAAAAATTAAAGCATGTGGTAAATTATTCTGTATGCAACAGGAAGCTAGCAGAGCTAACTGCTAACAGCATTAGCTCTCTGTGAGGGGCAATTAGTTCTTGTTTGCTACAGGCATTAACTACCGGTACTAATTCAATCAGTCCCGAAATAACAACAAAGGATGATCAACTACAAAGTAGCTCTAATTTAGGGCAAACATGATGCAGTTGACACTCCGGTGAAACATTATAGCTATCGTTAACATGAGCAAACAAAAACGTTTTTACCAGCAAGTACAATAAAAACGGAATCAAATTTGAGCACTTAACATGTGTCAATAAACTGTTACATCAACCAGACTGACCTGATTTCAGCACTTCGTCACTGTAATGAGATTTTGCAGCAAACAGTCAGGAGAAACATGGCCTCACGGTTCTTCATTTTTTTCCTTCTTCTTTGTTCACCACACCAGGCAGGTGACGTGTTCACTGACAAGCCCCGCCCCAAACCAGTAAAAACGTGTAAATGAGAGGTGTCGCCACTCAGAGCCATTAGTAAAGAAGCAACTCATTTTGAGCTAGTATGCAATTCACACATTGTTTAGTAATGGTCCCGCCTTTTGCAAAATAACAAAAAGAATAGTAATAATAGCTTGACTTATTATGTAAATGAATATTTGGGGTTACAGTGAGGGAGAGAGAAGTTATAAGCAAGCTGGGCCACTGGTACACACCAAACGGCAGACTTGTTTGGTGTGTACCAGTGGCCACTTCACTTATTTATTTTAAGAATACCTTTCACTTCATCAAAATCTAATCAAAACTTCAGCGTTCTAAATGTAGGTGGTTGTGATTATTTCTTATACGATGAAAGACTGCTTTTTGCATAACTGCCCGGTTGGCCCAGAGGTAGTGAACTGGACTCGTCATCCGAAGGACACGGGTTCGCGTCCCGGCCGCGGCATCCCTTTTTTTTTTTTTAAGCCTTTTGTTTTGCAGACCGCCGTCTGCGTGCGGGAGTTGCTGGGAGCTACTGACTTTTGAGGTCTGGGGGTCCGGTCAAAGGTTGCCTCATGCGGATAAATTAACTGGAGACATTCTGTGAACTTTGTGTGTGGACTGAAGCAGCGATAGCTCCCAACAGCGCCGCATGCAACGAGCGGAGCTAACACCGCCCGCTCGGAGGAGGAAAAGCTATCATTAGCCTCGAAGG
Organism: Garcialebias charrua; assembly: GCA_038048925.1. NCBI lineage: Eukaryota > Metazoa > Chordata > Actinopteri > Cyprinodontiformes > Rivulidae > Garcialebias > Garcialebias charrua. Next base: position 13,902 of record JBBPBX010033110.1, on the reverse strand, counting down.
TGGGCTAATGCTAAAAAAAGGAGCTGCAAATGGCGGCGCGCGCAGAGGGCTTTTGGTAAGTTATCTTAAGCTACTAGCACTAACAGTAAGTCAAATGAGTAATAAAAAAGAGCTAATTTTAAAATAACAACATATTAGAGATACTGGCTGTTACAGAGGGCGTAGTTAATGTAAATAGGTCTTTGTAGGGCGTGGCTTTCAGACCTCATTATTCATAAACCGGTCGTTTAGAACGGAAGTGAAATTTGGCAGAATTAGAAAGGGGATATTTTATTATCTAAGCATTATTTTGTGTATAAAATTGACTGAAAATGGTCTGGATAGCCCACAGATAAACCACAAAAAATTATATATCCTACATTTGGTCCCCTTTAAGCAACCCCAATTATTTGAGGAATATATTTTAGCCCTATGCAGCCACACAACTGAAATAGAAGTCTGTACCTCACTTACTTTTCAAGTTATCATGCTCACAACATGCACAAACAGACAGTGGGTATTTCCACTTCCCGGGGACAAAAAGATAATTGCTCCAATCTTTTCTATAGAACCGCACATGCAAAAAACCTGAACCGTTCAGAAATTTTTTTTGTATAATTTAACTAACAAAAATATAAAAATCCTAGACATTTACAAAGTTGTGCACAATACGTGGTTAGTTAAAATCTGTTCAAGGGCTTTTCTACAACTGGGATGAAGCCCCTTTAAACATGTGCGCCTGAAAACCAGTTTTTAAGTTTTTACCAAAGCAAAATTTACAATTCATTTTAGAGATTTAAAAAAAAAAGTTGAAAACACACACACACACACACACAGAGCTTTCAGTGACTAATCTGCAGTGGGAGGTGGACAGCTTGAAGTCAGTGCCGACTCCAGCTAAATAAACCATCTAAAGATTGACACATCTAAGTAAAGATACAAGAGAACTGACTCTGTGCAAGAATTTCCTCCTTTACTCCAAGACGCCGCACTGTTTTGTATTCAAGCAGCAGCAGACACACTGAGAGCTAATTTTCTTCATGAGTCCACGCGTTGCTTTCATGAGCCGGCAATTGTGCGTCTGTGTGGTGCTGACCGATATATCTAGAATGGAGATAAACTCATTGTCGGGTGGAAAGCCAACTGCAGGAGAACAGAAAGCATAATTTTTTTCCTTCCGAGACAGACATATCTTCTGTTCAGCGGGGGGTGGATTCAGTGGTATAGAAACGGTTTGAATTGCTAAAAATCCCACTTTAGAGCAAACTTAAGACTAGCTTGCATACCAAGAAGTTTAGATTGCAATCAGTTTTTATAGTGATCTGAAAACGTACATGAAGACCAAATGAAAAGCAAAAGAGAGTTGAGCGAGTTTTCTAAAAATGAGACACCAAGTTGTGAAAAATGAAGTGATTTAACTGAAAAGACCCCTTCATTTTAGAGCCTCTTAAAGCTCTTAGCTGTGTGGGATGTAGGGGGACAGGGGTGGGGGTGCAGGAATGTCTCGGCCATGCTGTTTATAGCAGAGCCCACTTGGTTCAAACCTTAAGTGAAAACAGGCCGTGCGAGACATCCTCAAGGTGTGCACTTGTATGAAGGTGGACGCAAATATGCAAGAATTCTCCAGGTTGATGTTGAACCAAGCGTGTTGCATTTTAAACACCAGATGTAGGTCAACCCGTGATGCGGGGAGAAAAATCTCCCAGACTCAAATCAAGGCGAGTCTACTGATGGTGCATGCTTCGAGCCGAGACATTTTTACATCCAGCTCTTAAACCAACTCCAGTGCATTCACACTGAGCAATCCAACACGCTCTTGTTTCACTTCCTATAAGATTTCTGATCGTTTTCTCAACAATGGCGAGTCTCACAAAGGATTTTTTTCCCAACAGAATGTTGTGTCTGAGCTTTGAATAGCTGTAGTGATGTGTGTGCAAGATAAATGAGAACGATGGACCTGAGATAAAGAACTTCCTCTCTGTTGTTGTCTCCTAATTAAAGGTCTGTTTAACCCCTTTATTATAATCACACATTCAAACTACTGCATGCATCTCATATTGGGCCCCGAGAGGGAGATAATGAAGAATGCAAATGGGCGATGTGCACACTTAGCTCATTATGTGCTGATGCGCACATACATGCAAACTTCTTGTCCTATCCTCACTTGCACTTTCGTCGACTCACGCCGGTTTCCCCGTTTCTCCTGACTCACTTCAAAGAGACC
>JBBPBX010033109.1:0-18059 GCA_038048925.1 Garcialebias charrua | reverse complement strand
ATATATATATACATACATATACACAGTATATATTGTATATATACAGTATATATACTGTATATATATTGTATATATACTGTATACATGTATATGTGTGTGTGTGTCAGACCTTCAGCCGTGAATCCGAGCCAGGAGAGGTATGATCGGGGAGAGAGAGGGAGGGGTTCTCCATTGATGAGCTGCTTCTTCCTACGACTCAACTGCAGCAGCTGAACACCAAGAGCCTGCTCTCCATCGAAACCTGTTGCTGCAAAACAAAACGGATAACAATGTGAGACCTCAGCCCAGCTGAGGCTGATGGTGCGATCCTTTGGTCTGACATAGTTCACCAAATGACAGAAGAAATTATGTTGGTAGATAAACCCTTGACACCTACTTTCACATTATGAAATGTTCTGCACGGGGTTTTCAACGCGTCTTAATGCAGGTAAAACAGCAAAAAGGAATAAATATTTGTGAACAAAGTAACAAGGAAGAAAATAAAACAAGCATCATGGATTTTAACGTACGGTAGATGCAAATATTTATGAATTTACTTTGCTCCTACAAGCTGCTTTGGCTTCAAAATGGATCACAATGTTTTACCAAATGGCCAGAAAAATCCAAAAGATAAAATGTGAATAAAAGCCTGTTTGAATCCTTAATTGTTTAGTGATTATCATTAATTCAATTCAATGCAGTTTACCGTATTTATATATAAGTCACAACAGGTCACCTCAGGGCACTGAACAGAAAAGCAAAAGATTAAAGAGACTTAACTACGGTAATAGTAACCCAAACATTTGTTGGCAGCTTGGTGTACTTGTACTTATAAATACAGGTAGTCCCCGATTTACGAGCGCTCTTACTTACAAGGTCCCGGATTTACGAGGTTATCATATTTAATAAAAATATGAAATTAAAAAACATATATATATTTTTTTTTTTAAATGTTCTTAATTTCATGTGTACAGCACTTTGTTGCAGCTGTGGTTGTTTTAAATGGCTTTATAAATAAAGTATAATTGTTATTTTTATGTTTTATTTCAATTTTTAGCGTATTGGCGATCGCTCCCAACTGCGCGCCGGCAGACATAAAACGAGCGGATCGCCGCCGCCTGACCATGCAACGAGCGGAGCTAAGCGGGCGGGGATTGGAAATCTGCGGCCGTAGCTACTGGCTTTTGAGGACCGTGCGTCCGATCAGAGGTTGCCTCATACGGATAAATTAGCTGGAAACACTCTGTGAACTTTGTGGATGTGTCTGACCTGAAGCAGCAGCCGCGGATCGCTCAGCGATCGCTCCCAAAGTGCCGCATGCAACGAGCGGAGCTAAGCAGGCGGTGTGCCGGAGGAAGAACGAGCTAACATTAGCCTCGTAGCTGCACCCTCGTAGCTTCACCGGACAGCCGGCTTTGTGCGATCAGAGGTTCCTGGAGCTCGGCTCGATGTCGGACTGGAAGCAGAAGATATCGGGGGACACCCAGCTAACTTGGAATAACAAAGCCGACAGCCTTTTTGAAGCTGCAGCTAAACTGGACTGCCCGTAACTGCGGACTCGGTGGGGCTAATGCTAACAGGTGCTGCTAATGGCGGCGCTCGCAGACGGCTTTCGGTAAGTTATTAAAACTTATTAAAACTTTTTTCTGGCTCCAAATGTATGAAGATAGCATACTAACAGTCCTTCCTGTAAAGGGTTTGGACTGCATGGTGCTACAGGAAGCCTGGGAGCTCGGACGTAACACAGCGGAGGGAGGCAAACAGCTCAGCTCAAAGTAAGAAATTAATTTTTTATATTTTTTATTAATGTTTTAAAGTGTTTTAAAGTGTTAGGATAGTTGAAATGCTTGATAACTGTTCATTACCGCACATGTACGTGCTCGTGCGGTATATTAAAAAAAATAAAAAATATAAAAAAAGGTAGTCCCCGAATTACGAGATTTCACCTTACGAGATACTCGGAGGAACGGAACTCGCTCGTAAGTCGGGGACCACCTGTAATGTTTTTTTTTCCTGACACCAAAAAATTATTCACTTGTAAAAACATGATCAGATGATGACATTATTTGATCATTGTAATGTATTTTTTAATAAAACCTATCCAGAGGTAGAGGAGATATTTTGCAAAAGAAAATAATAATAATAAAAAATAAAACAGGCAAAAAATTACTGCCTTACTTTTTCCCTAAAGTGGAGATAAAATATACACACCACATTAAAGCTTAAATCCTCTAACTACCCACTTAGATTGTGTGTTAAGACAGTGAGTGAGTGAGAGTTAGAAAGAGAGTGAGCGAGTGAGTTACAGTGACTGAGACAGAGAGTGAGTTAGAGTAAGTGAGAGAGTGAGTGAGTTAGTGTAAGTGAGAGAGTGAGTTAGAGTGAGTGAGATAGAATGAGTGAGTTAGTGTAAGTTAGAGTGAGTGAGTTAGAGAGTGAGTGAGTTAGAGAGTGAGTGAGTTAGAGTGTAAGAGTGGGTGAGAGTGAGATAAGCGAGTGATTTAGAGTGTAAGTTAGAGTAACTGAGTGAGTTAGAGCGAGTTAGAGTGAGTTAGAGTAAGTGAGAGAGTGAGTTAGAGTGAGTGAGATAGAATGAGTGAGTTAGTGTAAGTTAGAGTGAGTGAGTTAGAGAGTGAGTGAGTTAGAGAGTGAGTGAGTTAGAGTGTAAGAGTGGGTGAGAGTGAGATAAGCGAGTGATTTAGAGTGTAAGTTAGAGTAACTGAGTGAGTTAGAGCGAGTTACAGTGAGTTAGAGCGAGTGTGTGTGTGACTGACCTCGATGGTAGACCACTAGCAGCTGCTCTCCGTGTGCAGCCATGCACACCACAGGTCCCGGCACACTGAAGAGTTGTCTCTGGACTCCTCCGATGGAGAAGAGTCTGATGGTCAGTGTGCTGGTGGCGACTGCGGCCCAGCCCTGTCCCAGAGACAGCGCCTTTACATCCTCACCCTTTGGCAGGTCCACCATCCACTCCTTATTGGTGTCCCATGATGAGAAGTGAAGGCACTGCAGCTTACTGGGAGGACACCGGTTGTTTGAGGGATTTATTCTGAAAAGTTGAACTCAAATCCCTGAAGCCTTGGAGACTCACCTGGCGAGCTCATCTGTGCTGGGGCAGGCCAGCAGCACAGCCTCCTGAGACAGTTCAGCCATGGTGTGACCCAGAGTGTTGGTGAGGTGCATGGCGTGGTGAACGGCCGTGTCGTGAAACTCCACATCGATGGCGTTGTCCTGCTCGTCGTTGTAGCCTCGCACAATCCCCACAGAGTTCCACATCTGAGATAAAGTTTGGTTGTCACGCCACAAACAGAAATGGACATCTTAAAAGGGACCAAAGATGCAAAATTCACTTTTTAATGGTTTTTTTACTCAACTTTGGTTATGTACTTCATAAAAAAAACAGTCCTAGGGCCAAAAAATGCACCCAGTCGTTTATTTACTCCAAGTATCAGGTAGTCCCCGACTTACGAGCGAGTTCCGTCCCTAGGGGGCGCTCGTATGTCAAAAATTCGTAAGTAGGATCACATAGTAAAAAAAAAAATAAAAAATTTATTTTTTTTTTTTTTATAAATGAATACATGTACAGTACTGGACAGTCAACAAGCACTTAGCCTATCCTAACACAGTTTTTAAAGATGAAGGAATGAGTTGAATTGTCTCCCTTTCACATAAAGTGAAAGTAGCTCCCTTTATGGGAATGGAGCCTGCAGGGAGGAGGGAGACAATTCAACTGACTCCATCTTTAAAAACTGTGTTAGGATAGGCTAAGTGCTTGGTGACTGTACAGTACTGTACATATATTCATTTATAAAAAAATAAATAAAAAAAAAGTAAAAAAAAATATATATATTTTTTATTTTTATTTTTTATGAGATGCATGCTCGTAAGTCCGGGACCTCGTAAGTAAGAGCGCTCGTAAGTCAGGGACTACCTGTATTTATTTTTCAATGATATAAATGTCTCGTTTTCAAATCCTGGCACTTGTGATGTCACAAGCCGTAGGACAACCCACCCCAACCTGAGTCCAGCCCCTCACCTAGCAACCCCTGGTGATGCTCCACCCACTTCAGTATAAAAGACGTCACGGTTGTTTTTCCTGAGTTCATCTCAGAGTTCGATGTTTCGTTGTTGTTAAAATGCAGTACCGCTAATAACTAATTATCTATCAGTAAAAACGAAAAAACTTATTTACGGGCTCTTAAATCAACCGGACGACTGCTCACGGACCATATCCGGTCCGCGCCGGATGTGGTCCGTCAAAAAAAGCGGTCCCCGCTAGAGAGAGCGTGTATAGCAGTTAGCAGCCAGTGTGTTACTCTGCAGCCTTATTGCTTGTTTTCGAAGAGTCAGACGAAGAGTTTTTAACATGGAGGGTGAACTTATGGATGTTTCTCAGCGGCCTACGCGACGCGTCAGCGCCTCATTTGCCCTGCCCAAAATGGCGTCTGCCTCTGGGTCTGACTCAGGGTCCCCTTTGGAGGGCGGAGTTAATGTAAACAGATTTTTGAAGGGCGTGGCCTTATCATAAACAGCTCGTTCAGAACGGAAGTGAGAAAAGGCACAACTAGAAAGGGGATATTTTATTATCTAAGAATTATTTTGTGCATTAAATTGAATGAACATGGTCTGGATAGCCCACAGACATACCATAAAAATTATAGGACCAATATTTGGTCCCCTTTAAACATCAAGTTTACAAATGGTCCTACCATGAAGCGGTGTGTGAGGTGGGCGGGGGTAGAGCCTGGCTGAAAGGCCTTCTGGGGAGGGGTCGGCAGCGGCCCCTCATAAACGGGGCGCAGCGGGACCAGAGGAACGGCGTCAGGGGCCACAGTGCTGCCGGCATCGTCGTCATCCCTGAATTTGTCTTGACCGAGCTTTAGAGATCCTGTGTCTGCAAAACAAATAAACGTGTGCTTGTTTCTCTTTAACCTGAACAATGCAGGTCGACTGTAGTCAAGTCATCTTTATTTATAAAGCACAGTTAAAACAGATAAACTGTTATCAAGGTGCTTCACAAACAACATCAAAGAGATTTAAAAAATTACAGAAATCGTAACATGCACTAATGGTAAAAAACTATGAAATTAACAGCAGTAAAAATATAACAAAAATGTATAAGAACAGCATTAAAATGAAAACACAGGATAAAATATATACACTAAGTCAGTTCACACAGTATGAAACGCCAGAGAGAAAAGATGGGTTTTAGCAGGGATTTGAACATGTGAAGGGAGGTGGCCTGTCTAATGTTGGGGGGCAGGTTGTTCCAAACAATATTGAAGAAGAGCAAAACAGCAACATCCAGGTTCACCAGGGTCAATCAATCTTTAAAAACTTTGTCCTACTTCATTATGTTGGTCACTATGAATTTAGTAAGTACAAAAAGTAGTATTCACTTGGTACAACCATGAGTGGAACCATGAGGGGGAGTTAAGACTTAAACAACCCCCACAAAAACAGGTAAAACAAGCAGTACGCTGATGTTCCTGTCACTGGGGGATCTGAACAGTGAACGTTTAGTTTTTAAGATCAGCATCGTTCTGTACAGGAAATGAAAAGGGAATGCAAGTAACCTCAATGTTTTTGGTGTAAGGTAATCAAATTTTATTTATTAACCTTTATCTCACCAGTCAAATTCCATAGAGATCACAGATCTCTTTTGCAAGGGAGGCCTGAGCCTGAAGGCAGCCTAACATGCATGCTTTTGATCTGTGGGAAGAAACCGGAGTACCTGGAGAAAACCCACACAAGCATGAGAAGAACATGCAAACTCCACACAGAAAGACCCCAGGTCCAACCAGGGATTGAACCCAGGACCTTCTTGCTGTGAGGCAACAGTGCTAACCGCTGAGCTGCCGTGCTGCCACGTGGGTGGGAGTTGCACTGTGTAGAATAGATGAACAGAAGTAGTCTTTGTTTTCTTGTTCGAGGCAATGCAGAGTGACGGATCCTGGCAGGTGAAGGGAGCAATTTTATCCACCCCCAGGTGCAGTGGTGGAGTCAGGGGTGACTAATTAGAATAATCTTTGGCCACCTCGATCATATATGATTTGAAATTTGAAGATGTTGTGATCTGTAAAGTGAGTGAAGTGAAGTTTCTGAGTGTTATCATTGATGACAAACTGACATGGAAACATCATGTAAATTCCATTAAAACAAAAATAGCTAGATCAATTGCAGTACTGTATAAAGTCAGGGATTTTTTAATTGATAAAGCTCTGTATATGTTGTATAACACAATCATTGTTCCACATTTAATCTATTGTATTGAGGTTTGGGGAAAAGCGTGCAAAACAATTACAAAGCCTGTTTTTATTTTACAAAAGAGAGCTGTAAGAGTAATCACCAGAAAACATTTCAGTCACCCATCAAACACCTTGTTTCTTCAGCTAAATTTATTGAAATTCCAGGAATTGGTAGAATATAGTATTTTATCAGTTATGTATAGGGCTCATAATAACACATTACCTTTAAATATCCAAAGAAATTTTATAAAAAGACAAAGTTATTACAATCTCAAAGGGACAGAGATATTCATCAAACCACAATTCAGAACCAGCTTAAAGGGACGGTCTACCTCAATTCAGGGAGTTCGATTATGGAATGCTCTGGAGAGTGATGTTAAAAATGCAAAATAAATGTATACATTTAAAGACCGTGTAAAGTGAATTTCAATATTTTCTTAAATAAACATTATAAATGTGATAATTGTAATCTTGTAAATGAGTAAAAAGTCTCAAAATTGTAGCTCAATTAATTTTGGAGTTATAGAGCAAACTGTGTATAAACATATTTCTGTTTCAGGATTTTTTAGGCGTGTTTTAAATGTGACCGCGTTTCGTCACGCGGTCCTCATTAGTATAGCCCCACCCCCTGCAGCTCCAGCCGTATAAATTCGCCTCGGTGGAGCCGTTCACTCGCGAATCGCAGATAGCATCAGATAGCAATAGCATAGATATTTTGTTCATTGTTAGCTAGCTAATCAATTATGCCTCGTTCGTGCATCTTCCCTGGATGTCGCAATGGTCAGGGCACCCGTACAAATCATAACATGTTTTTATACCGCGTGGTTTTATACCGAGTATCTGTAATGCCTGGATAGGTCAATGGATAAAGCGCTTGCCTTCCGTCCCAAACCCCACGGGTTCAAATCCCGCATGGTACAACTCTTTTTTTTTTTTTTTCATTCCAGATTAAAAACACACAAGAAAACTATTTACAAAAACAGCGTAACTCTTGGAAAAAGTAGCTGCTGTTACAGACAGAACTCGGATAAAAACAGAGCAGGTTTACTGGATCTCTGCTGCCTGCCTCTCCACACAGTCAGCTCAGGGCAGGGGCAGGACACGAGCGCAGCTGCGCTGAAACCACGCCCACGCACTGACACGCCCCCAGCGTTCCAGGGCAAGGCAAAATCATGTTTTTTCATGATTTTTGAGACTTAATTTTATAAGGTAAACAATGTTTTTAATCAGTCAGATTTAAATGGGTGATTAATAACACATATTTATGCCATGTGACAAACTAAAAACACACATTTAATTTCACTTTACACGGTCTTTAAGAAAAAGGTCAAAAAGGACTTGCTCAAAAACTATATATGATGTAACTTAGTGTGTTTGTGTATTACACTTATGTTGACTGATGATGTAGCTTAGTGTGTTTGTGTATTACAGTTAGAAAAATTAAGTAGTTATTCATTTTGTGATGTAGTTTGTGTATTACAGTTAGAAAAATTAAGTAGAATTATTCATTTTGTGATGTAGTTTGTGTATTACAGTTAGAATGATGTAGTTTGTGTATTAAGTTAGAAAAATTAAGTAGAATTATTCATTTTGTGATGTAGTTTGTGTATTACAGTTAGTAATTAAGTAGAATTATTCATTTTGTGATGTAGTTTGAAGGTTATCATTGGTTGAACAAACTGTGAAATAAGGGGCAGATATAATAAGATTTCATCTTCTTTCTGCTCCTTTCATTTTATCCTACTTGTATTCTTGTATCTGATGAAACTGTTTTGTATTGTTCTTTTAAAATGAATGAATAAACATCAAATCAAATCAAATCAAATATATGAGCAAACTATAATTTTAAGCAAAAGACAAGAAAGTTCATGCTCAGTAATCCAGGTATCAAATCCGATAATTCTCAATCAGGTCATCTGGACAGTTTCTTTTTAGTAGAAACGTTTCACCCTCACTCCAGAGGGCTTCATCAGTCGTGTAGTTCCAGCACGCTGTTCCCCCACCAAGCCGTAAACAACTTAAGTGGACCAACCAGTTTGCTGGAGCCAAGATGGTTTCTGGAGGCCGTCCTGTCCCTCCGTCCTGTTTACAGCTTGGTGGGGGAACAGTGTGCTGGAACTACTCTGACTGATGAAGCCCTCTGGAGTGAGGGTGAAATTTTTCTACAAAAAAGAAACTGTCCAGATGACCTAATTGAGAATTATCGGGTTTAAGCAAAAGGTTTGTAAGCTCAATCATCCAGGTAGACAACAACAGAAAAGTTTAAATCATGGCATCTGGACCAGTTTCTTTAAGTGAGAAACATTTTGTCCTCCATATTTTCATTCATTCAACCTTTATTATCTGGAGGACTTCGACTAAGTTTACATATACAGTTTACATATACGGTGGTGGTCATCTTTGATTTTGAAGTCTTCCATCTTCTACTTCTTATCCATAGTTGGGTCGCAGAGGCAACAGAACCAGGAAGGAAACACATATTATTCTCCCCAGCAACACTTTCCAGCTCGTCCTGGTGGACCCCGCAGTTTTCCCGGGACAGAGAAGATACTGGTACACCATCCCTCCAGCCTTTTCTGGGTCTTCCTCATGGATTTCTACCAGTGGAGCATGCTCCAAAATCATCCAAAAAGAGGCACCCAGGAGGCATCCTAACAATGCCCAAACCACCTCAACTGACTTCTTTCGATGCGGAGGAGCAGCGGCTGTACTCTGAGACCCCTCCGGATGACGGAGCTCCTTCACCCTCTCTACAAGGCGGAGCCTGGCCACCCTGCGACACAAGCCCATTTCAGCTACTTGAATCCAGGATCTCATTCTTTCAGTCAGGATCGAGACCTCGACCATCGGTGAGGGTTGGGACGTAAACAAACCAGTAAATCGACAGCTTTGCCATTTGACTCAGCTCTTTCTTTACCACGACTGACCAGAGCAACACCCTCATTACTGAGTGAGGATAAGGCCCCAATCCATTAATCCTTCTCTCGCTCCATCCTACCATCCCTCGTGAACAAGACGTCCAGATATTTGAACTCCTCCGACCCGGAGAGGGCATTCCACCAGGACTTTTTAGGAATTTTCTATAGTTAGCTGATGCATCCATACACCAAAATGGAACTCAGTACATCATTTATTTTTAAAGTTATCATTATCGCAACTTGTAGAGACGTACGGACAAACAATATTTCTCTACGGACAAACAATATTTCTAATTCACCCTCCCCACCCCCCTTGTTCCACTATGTCTATACTCTGTGTAGGAGCAGGTGTTAGACAAATAAATAAATACATTTTGTGAACGGGCATTAGGTCACGTGGGTAATCAGCTGTCTATATAGTAGGAACCTTTCTTTGTGAGGGCAGGTGTTCCACCCGAAAGGGGGAAACAGTTTTTTGACCGCTGAATACGAAACTAGATGCTGTCAACAGATGCAAGTGATGTGGAATTATGTATTGCCTCTAAATGGACACATAACCTAAAGAATAAATGGATTACCTGCAAACGAGTAAAGGACGACTCTGACTTTAATTCATTTGACAAGGTAAACAATCAGCGCGTCAACTCTACCCCGGTGTATCACCTCAGTGGCTTAAAGCATTGGCTTGGCTTCTACAACTAAAGTCAAAAAACTGTTTATGACAAGAACCTGACAAGGAGCTTTGGATATAAGTTTTGATGGCGTTGGCTACGACGAGGAACACAGACGGAGCCTGTGTGTTTGGAGAGGTACGTGACGTCAGCATTAGCCTTGCTCACCTGGCTGTATCACACACCTGGAGCCTGGAGTGACGTCGGACAACATCAACGTTGGATGCCGCGGATCTTCTCGTTGCTGGAGTTGAAATGCATTCATCTGAATTAGGTATGTGTAGCGCTACTATTAATATGATGGCCATCTAAATCTAAATGTGTGCACACATAAAGGGCGTAAACCCAATGCATTGGTTGCTGAAGTGGATGAACAGAACTTTGTATCAACTAACTTGTATCAACTAACGTGTTGCAATTTATTTACTGTCGGACTTTATGATATGGAGGTTTGCACAGCGAATGTGGATTTACCAGCTGGTGCTAGTGCGCCATCTGCTGTTGGCCTTTGTGGCCAGCAGTAGTGAGTCACGAACGAGCAAACGGGTGGTTAAACTTTCTGCTAAAGCAATTGCTGATAGGTTAGATAAATTGCAAATTGGTAGAAAGGCTAAGCTAAATAAAGCTAGCAGTTTAAAGAAAAGGATACAAGGTTTAATGGAAAATGGTTTGTTTTCAGACGTACAAAAGTCTCTTGATGGGTATATTGATTTGTGTGCTGAAATAAGATGCATGCATGATTCACTAATGGCTTTATTGCCAGTTGAGGAGCAAGAAAAACATGAAACATGGTTTAAAGCAAAAATGTTGTTCGTTGATGAATTTACTGAAAGTGTAAATGAGTGGGTCAAATCCAAAGATGTGTCTAAAAATGAAGGTGCTGAATTGAATATTGATGATGATATTGATCCTGATGGGGTGGAGAATGATGATGATATTGAACCTAATGATAGTGTTTCCAATGTAGGTACCGGTAAACCCAATGTGGGTAAACATTGTAACAAATGTGTTACCAGTAATAGGTCAAGTACCACTTCCTCAATACAAATTAAAACTGCAGCAGAAAGAGCTGCACTTGTTGCAAGAATGGCTGTTTTGAAGCAACAACGCCATGCACTGGAGGAACAGGAGCAACAGATAAAAAGGAAAAAGGAACAGCTTGAGCTTGAAACTGACTTGGCTGCATCTACCACTAAGTTGGTAGACATCAGACATCACATTAAAACAAGAAAAACCTTTGATAGAAGCACACGCCTGCCTCGATGTGGATGAATCCCCCCCATTAACAGACTGGTTGTTTGTTTGTGTATCATTCATCCAGACTCTCAATCCAGTTCTTTTCCTCACCCATTGAGTTCTCATCATCCAAGATGGCTGCTCTGTTCCTCACTCGCCCAGTGGATGGCACCAGGAAGTCGTCATCGTCCTCGTCCTCACCAACAACCGGCTTCTTAGCTGGAGAGTTAGTGTCGCTCAGCCCTTCGTCCATTTGTCTGCCATCATCATCCTCATCAAACAGGTCGTCGTAGTCTTTTGCCGGTTTTGTTGCAGACACCTGCTGAGAGGCCGATGAGGAACTGGTCGTGAACAGCTCAACAATAACAGCAAAGATAATAATAATAATAATAATTAATTCAATTTATAACGCACTTTTCATTACTGAAAATCTCAAAGTGCTACACATATATTGAATGCTACACACATTCATAAACCGGTGGCGGCAGACTACCATGCAAGGTGCTTTCCAGTCCTACCGGGAGCAACTCAGGGTTAAGTGTCTTGCCCAAGGACACAACGACACATGGTGCGGGTCCCGGGAGTCGAACCGCCAACTTTCCGATCGGGAGACGACTGCCATTACCACTACACCATGGCCACCATCATAAAGATGATGCTTTATATGCTTTGTCATGACATTAATAACTATGGATGTTAGAAAACAAGATTCTGTTATAATAAGCCTGTTTACCGGTACCAACATACGAGTCTTAAAACAATTTAGTCACATATAACATAACAGGTAGCAGCAGAATGTAACTGAACAAGTAAAGAAAAAATAAATAAATGTACATCTTTACCATCTACAGTGGAGTAATAGACTGATGACCAAATATTAGACATTTTTATGTACCGGTAGATATATGTTGCAACTTCTGGTTGCAAAAGTGTAGTCTTTGTTTGGTAACAAGTTTTTTTTTTTTACGAGAAACGTCTCGTGCTCCATCTGAAAGACCCCACCACTCCGAGGCCATTATACAAACCCAGTCCCACAAACAGCATCCCCCCAAAGTGGACAAACCAGTTTGCTGGGAACATCCAGAACCAGCCCTTTCAGGTGGGGGACGAGACGTTTCAGCCAAGGGTGGATCCGTTCAGATGACCTGACAACACTTCTGGATCCCTAACTAGAGTTAATTATAGTTATAAAATCATGTTACAGTTTAATAAACTGTAAATATATTGAGCAGTCGCTCCGTTTCATTAACTTTGTTTACAAGAAACCAATTCTTGGTTGTGACCTCATTTTGTTTATTTGACGGGATCACCATCGTGACATTTGAATTTGTATTTCTGCACAAAGACATATCTGGAGAATTCTCTCCTCGGTGAACGATCTACGGACGGTTTGTAAAGAGAAAGACTGAATAAGACAAGAGATGTGTGAGAGGCCAGAGGTACCGTGGTGGTGCTGGAGGGGCTGAGTGCGTCCAGCAGGCCCAGGCAGCCCTCGGAGTCCGTGTAGACGATCTGGCTGCCAGACGGATGCCAGGCCAAACCGCACACCGTGAAGCCTTTCTCATGCTTCTGCCTGCAGCAACGACAACACCACCATCAGACATCATGCACACGCCTGCATTTATAACCTCTTGTCGTCTTTCTGGCAGCTGCATTTCATAAAGACGGTGGAGAAAAAGTTGTGAGAAAACGGTCACCCCCGACCTTAGGCACAAAAGCAGGGTTAGATCTGAAGTGAGACACATTTGATGCAGGAGGGGTGCACTGAGCATCTACAGACATCATGCCAACAACAGCACAGTCGTAGGCAGATGTTTGAAGTTAGCCTCCTTCAGAGGCTCAAATGGGAGACTGGAGACCCAACCACCAGCTCCCATGGTCCAGTACTGGGACCTCTTTAGTGGAAAAACCCTGTTGGTAACCAAGTTGTGGTTCAGAACTGGAACCAGAGTAGTCTTTCTTGGCAGTTTCACATACTGTAGTTTCCAGACTATAAGCAGCTACTTTTTTTACACGCTTTGAACAAAGTGGATTATACAATACAGTACTGTGGCTAATGTAACCAGCTGTGTTACAGGCGCTGTTCAGAAAGAACATGTATTGAAAGTACAGGGAGTCCTCGACTTACGACGTTTCGGACTTACGAACGCATCTCATTTAAAAAAAAAATATATATATTTTTTTTTAAATAAATGAATACATGTACAGTTACCAAGCACTTAGCCTATCCTAACAGTTTTTAAAGATGAAGGAGTGAGTTGAATTGTCTCCCATTCACATAAAGGGAGCCATCTCGCCAGGGGGTTTTAGTCGGCCCGCTGATGAATCTGAATTATTAAAAAAAAGAATAAATGCTATTTTCTTAAAAATCTGCAGTTCCTATGTTGTCCGCTATAGAGGCGCTGTGTTTTAGTCAGTTCCTATGTTGTCCTACTCAAACCGGCTGCCTCTAGGACCCAGGGGCGCTGTGTTTTAGATGCAGCAGATAGCAAGTGGCATAGATATAATAAACACTAGATAAGACAGCCCCGCTGTTGGCCAATGGAGACCGACATCGTCAGACGGCGGCCATCTTGGGACAGACAGAACGCCCACTCTTAACATGAATGTGAATGGTGCATTCACTATTAAAATAACCATAACTTGCTTAATTTCCATCCGATTTTAAAACGGTTTGGTTTGTTATAAATGTGAGAGATGTTGTTATAATATGGTATACTTAAGATGGACGTTCACATGAAAATAACGTTATGTAGACACTGTATTGCACTAGCAGTATACACAATAAGATTATATTTACATCTATTTCTAAATACATGTTTATTTCCAGCGAAATTAACTGACATATGTTACAATGCTAATAAATATTTAATACTATTTCATCATAAATAGTATTATTATTGGTGATATGAAATTAATTTATGCCAATTTTTTTCCCTACACATTTAAATATTATGTAATATTAAATACATTATTACACCAACCTTGGTCAATATGTGTAGTTTATTCTTTTTAGATACATGAAAAGATTTAATAATTGAGAAATATAAATAAACAAACAAATAAACAAAAATAAACATCTGATAGTGTGACATCTGATAGTGTGACAAGACTCTCACTCCCTCGGTGCAACAGTAACTATTTAAACATTAAAACACTGAAACATATAATAATAGACATAAGCATAAAATAGTAAAACTTTAACACTGTCCTGAGTTTTTGCATAGTGGTATAAGAGTATGAAAATTTACACCAACTCTAAAAACTAAAGCACTAAACATTTAATGAACATAATACTGTTCTGAGTTTTTGCATACTAGTACAAAAAGTAAAAAAGTATAAAAAGTATAACTATAAAATAAACTAAAGGTTCTAGCATTGACATTTGCAAAGTGGCAAAGCAGCATATCAGTTAATGTACACAGTATATGCATGAGGTAGTAGTTCATGTTGTTATAGAATGGCATATGCAGTAAGGCACATTGGGCATCCTTAAATATCTGGCGATGATGAAGCTCTTCTAATGCATGCTCTACCAACACTTTCTGTGTCTCTGGTGTTAGGGACTTGGTCAGATAATATGCAATCGGAGCTTTCCAATAACCTTGAAGCCCAACCACCATGAACACCAGAGCCTCAGAGGCAATGTCAGCTTCATTTATCCGATCTCCCATGTCCACAAATCCAGACATTGTTTGTGTCTGAGGATCATATTGAACATGCTTTTTGATGGCCATGGCATCCAGCATCAAAGAGACACATCCGTATTTGGCCTCATCTGCTTTGCGACGTTGCTCCAGCATGTCCAACATCATTTTATTTAGACCAGGTTTGGCATCAACAGAGCTCAGCCACCTTAGTAAAATAAAAAAGTAAAAATTTAACCATACAATCATTTAAACACTAAGCATCCCTACTGAAAACACTTGGCATCCCAAAAATAGATGCCATTGCACTAAAAAGTTAAAAATGTAAGCCTTTTTCAGCAAGTTCTACAATTCATGGTAACACAATATGTAGCGCTTAAGTTTCTCCAAGTGATTTAGTTTACAGTCAAACATAATGAAGAATACCTTTGCAATGATCTCGGATGTGGGAGGCAAATATGCAGAGTGTCTCTCAGATAGTGATATGCCTTTGGCCCATGCAAATGGAGCGTAAGGGCAAACTCTCTCTGGGCCTTGGTGTACTTGCTGCCCTGCCTCGACAACAGTTGAACTGGAAGATCTGAAAAACAGTTAAGAGTGATTTAGTGGGTGTCATTTCACCAAAGAACATAAAATACCCTATATACTATGTATTCAATGTAATATTTTTAATTTACCCGAGTAGCATTCAAGCTTGTCTTTTAGCTCTTCATTGATGAGATTTTTCTCCTTCAGTTCCTCTAGAAGAGACAGCATGCTTTTCTTGGCCCTCCTTTCTCTTGCCAAGGCATTCGATTTCTCCCTCTGCAATTTCCTCACTCTAGCTGAGGCTTCATTAAGTTTGGCATATATAGCCTTGGGGCAAGGAGGCAGTGAATACGGGTGGTCAGTGGCCTGCCGCTTGCAGCACTTTCGCCTCTTTGCAGTGGCTTCCAGTTGCTTTGCAAAAATATACAAATATATAAATAATATTAATGTGGAATTTAACAGTTTAAAAAAAAATAATTATTCACTTATCAATTGTGTGAATCAATTAATACTCACAACATCAGACTGAGCTTTATCCTGAGACAGGTCCATTGCCAGGTTGTCTTCTATTCTTCTAGAGGTGTTTGAGCCTCTTGTTTTTACAAGCTAAAATAAACAAAAGTAGAGTGTCTAAAATGTGCTATGTAAAGAACAACACATTGTTTATTGCTAAATTTGCAGAAAGAAATACTAAACTGTGACATTTAACCACATATTTATATATACAGTAGTTTATAGACATATCAATCTTATACATCTTGAAATCTTGTAGGTCGATGATACATACCTTTTGAAGATGCGATGGAAAATTGAAAAGTGTTGGAACAACACTATCTTTTAATCTAACAGTCTGCCCTGTCCGATCGAAGTCCTCAGAACTGAAGTGATCACTGCAGAGCAGTGTCCTGTCCAGGGCAACAAAACCCTCTCTTCTCAGGGCAACTTCCCACTGCCGCCTCCTCTCTCTGGTTTTGGGAAACCTTAAAAACATGAAGAAGATGGTCATTATTTTCCACACTTCCTTTCTTTACCTTTGAATTATAGTAATGACAATTATACACATATATCATACTTTTGGTGTGCTTGCATTTACTTTTGGTACAATAAAACAGCTATTAAAAATTGTGTCCAAAAGAAACACTAAATCATACATCATAATTTATATAAAGATACTTTTACAAGCCGTATACCATACCATACCATTTTATTTATAGAGCACTTAAAACAACAACAAGGTCAACCAAAGTGCTGTAAATATATATTATGTCATTATTATGTAAATATATATTATGTATAATATTATGTCAATAATATTATCTCACATTTTGGTGTGTAGCATGACCAATAATGTGCACTGATCCAAAATATAACTATGATTATTCTAATTAAAGTAATAATACTGTCACAGAGTCTTACTTGTGAAATGTGATCCCAAGGTTTCTTGTTTTGATGTTACGCCTATTGGAGCATCCATAGGCTGCACAAAAGTCAGGCATCTTGTCAAAGAGTATTTCTGTAAAACACAAAGCAGTAATTAGTGTTGAACATACCAAACCGCTTGGAAATCATGTGCAGCTTTAGTTCAGTTAAAAACAAAGAGCTCCTAGTGATCTAAGAATGCTGGGGAAATATTTGGAATACTGTACTAGCTAGCCCTTAATCAAAGGCTCTTGTTAATAGTATGCTAATAAATACAATCATGATCAAGATAGTCATTTACAGTAGTTTGTAATAAAATAGTTATTGGTGTAATAAAAACAGATTCTAGATTCTCGATGAGTGTGACACCCAAAACATGAATAAAACGTTTTAAAAAAGACAAAAGTGCTGTCTGACTACCAAAGAAATCATAGCCACGTTAATAACGTTTTTAAAAAGATAAACCGTTTGTAAATCCGTCAAGATTACAGCGAGTTAAGAGTATTTTTGTTTGTGTAAACCCCTCACCTCCATTCAGTTTCAACAGCTGCAGCTAATGTTGCTGTCTGTCGCAAGATGGCTGCCACGTGACGACGCCGGAGACTCCGCCTCAGCTTATCTAGTGTTTATTATATCTATGGCAAGTGGAGGCTCTGCTCTTTTTCCCTGTCTTCTTGTGCGCAGCAAGTGTTCCTCCTGATGTGAAACGGTACAAAAACAAGATTTCAGGGTTGCTGAGGGAGTTTGAGAAACAATTTCAGGTCTTTAGAAGAATAATTACGCACACGTCTTAAAAGATGGGCCGAGTGCACGAAGCCGCATGTCGGCACCGCTACAAAGGCGAACTCGAGACAGAATTTGCAGTTTTTCTCTCACCACTCACCATCAGAGCTTCTGTTCTCACTAATGAACATTAATAAAACAGCTACGCTCAAAGCTCAATTTATGTGTTCACAATTGCTTCCTAGATGTGGAAAATGGATTTAAAATTCATTCATTTCTAAATTTTGATGGGTTTGATGCATTTTTAACATGCAGGAAAGTGTTTTTAACAAAACTGTGTTTTTTGTTTTAAAGGTTCAGTCTGCAGTTTCTGTAGAACATCAGCACTTAGAAAAAATTTCAACAAGCAAAGCATTCTGATCCCTCCCCCTCAGAGCCATATATGGCTCTGCCCCCTTGTGGTCTGTTAAAATTCAAATTCAAGCTCTGTTTTTATTGGCTGATTCAAATTCAAGCTCGGTTTTTATTGGCTGGTTACAAACTTTGTTTTTATTGGCTGGAAAATGGCGGGTCACTTTTTCTTTTTAGAAATGCTTATTTACCACCTGGAGAAGCAAGGGGACAATATTTTTTTTTAGTTTTTTTCAGAGATTACCTCTCTAACATCAATCTAGTGACAGAGTGAAGAAA
>JBBPBX010033108.1:0-33458 GCA_038048925.1 Garcialebias charrua | reverse complement strand
AATTATGGAGCAGATGCCCTTTCGAAGAGGGTCTCTTTTGGCATCGGAATGGAGCCTGAACCCACGGATCGTGGAACAGGTATGGTCACGTTTCGGTAGAGCCTCTGTGGACCTGTTCGCTTGCAGAGCTAGCTCACACTGTGACCTCTACTTCTCCTTGAAGGAGATAGATGCTCCTTTGGGGATAGACGCTCTGGCACATGATTGGCCAGCAAGGGTGCTCTACAATGCCTTTCTACCCGTCCCTCTGATCGAGGCGACATTGGAACGGGTGAGATGGGGAGCCCTCTCCTTGATCCTCATAGCTTCCAGATGACCACAGAAACCGTGGTTCCCGGAGTTGATCTCAATGTTGTCAGGGACACCATGGCAATTGCCTCCTCATAGGGACCTACTGACTCAGGCATGTGGACAGCTTCTACACCCACGTCCAGGGTTTTGGCAACTCTCAGACTGGCTTTTGAAAGGTACTGGCTGAAAGCCTAGGGCTTTGGTTGCTTTGTCCCGACACAAGCAGTAACAACATTCACAAGAGTATCCCTTGATGTTTATGTTTTTTGCCTAGGGGATGTATAATGGAAGGGTTTCCCCTCTCCTTAACTGATCTCCAACATCAGGATGGGCTCCACTTGTCAGTCGTGCCATAAAAATAAAAAGAAGAAAAGAAAACATTGCTCCTCCTGTCCCTCAGAAGGCCCCAAGGGAAAACAGGAGTTGATGAGTACTCACACTACTGGAGCACGCTTAGGCTGTCTCTAATTGGTGTTGTATATAGATACATGGCCATGTGAAACATCATGTGGATGTCTCTCACATTTGGCTTTTTTCCTCTTGGCATCTGCTCTCTGCATCCCTTGTAGAAAGCAGCTGGGAGATGCCCGTCTCTTAGGACGGATGTTCTCACATGCATTTTGCTGAGCATTTCAAGGGCGTGAATGAATTACGTTCCCATAGCATATGTTGCACCGAGAGACCATGACTGAAAGGGAACTGAAAGTTATGCACCATAACTCATGTTCCCTGAAGGAAGGGAACGAGGTGCAACATATCTGGCCCTTTCAATGCTGAAAGCTCGGTGAAGTGCATTTTGGAGAAAGATGGATGGGCGTCAGCGGCTTAAATACCCAGAGGGCGGGGCCTCTGGCGCAACGCTGACGCCCTTGCCGTAAAGGCGTGAATGTATTCCTTCAGGTAATCGCGCGGGGCGCAATTCCCATAGCATATGTTGCACCTCGTTCCCTTCCTTCAGGGAACATGAGTTATGGTGCATAACTTTCAGTTTTGAAATGCAGCTGATTTGACCATTCAAGTGCATTTATTAAAGAAAAGTTAGACTGAGACACACCTTTACTATAACTTCAAGCAAACAAATAATTTTTTTAAGTGTTGATCTTGTTAAATTATTGTTCAAGTCCTACTGTGCACGCTCCCACAGCAGCCGATTGGCAGCCAATTGATTTTGTCACATCGGCCCACATTTTCGGGTTGTCAGCGGTGACGCATAATAGATGTGACTTAAGGCTCGGATATAGTCGCGCTTTGGTCCACAAGCTGGAGCGCGCGTGCTGCGCGCGCACTGTGCCGTGCGGCTTCATGCGTTTATAGTGTAGCACGGCAGCGCATGGCAAAGTGCTGTTCTTTTACTGACCAGCAGGTGGCAGTACTCTCTAAAACCTGTGCATATGTTGCAAGAAAGGGTGTAGAAGAAGAAATCTACCGTAGAAGAAGAACTGTTTGAAATCACACAACAAAACAAATGGCTTTCTGCTCGCTCGGGGAATTTAATACTTTGTATCACATAAAAAACATTCCTCCATGCGTCGCGACGCCGTTTCCACGACCACAGCGGCGCAGACAGCTGCAGGCTCTGGCGTGAAGGCTGTCGGTGAGGTCCCTACCCGACCTGTCAATCAATTTGGTGCGCGCGCTAGGCTTGCGGAGCTTCAAAATCTGGGAGGTGCACGACCACGCGCGAAACCAACGCGCTGGCCAAAGCGCGGGGGCGGGGACTATGCGATTGCGTCACTTTTCGCGCGCGCACCCTCGCGCCCTATGCGACGCGTCAACTATATCCTAAGCTTCATACGGCAAAGTGACATATTCGTGGATTTTTCCACTTTATTAGAAATATTTTGACTGATGAGACTTATAGGGCGGTGCGACGTGTACGGCGGAAAATACAGTAACTCCAGAGTATAATACCAGCAGTGCTGTTTAAGAATAACAGCATGCCTAATGTACAAAAATACAAGCAGTTATCAGTGATAAAAACGACCCCCCCCCCCCACACACACACACACACACACACACACTTCCGTTGTGTCCCAGGGGATAAGCTCCAGTGACACCAGTGCATATCTGCACTCGTGCTCCTCAAATCAGCAGAGTGATTTACAGCCATAGCGTGCTGGTCACTGGCCTCTTCGGCACAATGCGTCTAGCCTCCCAATTCCAGTCCGGTTAATGAAGCTGACCAAGTCAGGCAGAAGCAAATTAACTTGGCTGATTAATTATTTATATGAAGCAGAATAATGCCTTTAAAACATTGTGCTTCATCGTGGAAGAAAGTGAAAATGGAACTAAATGCAGATTGATGAAGTTGCATTTAGGGCGTGTAATAGGATGACCAGCATGAATTCATGTGCACGGAGCTCATGGTGCACAGGCAGACGGGTCCCCGGAGATCAGGTCTAAACAAGATGCAGGCCCTCCCAGACACCGCAGAGACACACACTCAGACTGACAGATGGGAAATTGAGGTTGACAACTAGTCACACAAGAATATTTACAGAGCATAGGTGAGATAATAATCTAGATGTGGGATTACAGAAAAAGCAGTCTGATCAGCAGAGCTGCACTGTCAGGGACAGTTTTCCAGCTCAGAATCATTTTGAGCAGTTCTGGACTAAAACTGTCCCCAAATAAAAGTGCACTGTGGTTTATGTCTCCACTTTAGCAGCACACTTGCAAGAAGTGCAACTGCATGACTGACCCGACACTTGCCTGTATTTCGGTTCAGCTGTGTGTCACAACGCCCCCACACTTTCAGGGTCTGTCTGTGCAGCTTGGCCCAGCATCCAGATCCCTCTCTCTGGAATGGACTAGAGCCGGCCGGCCCCTTCCAACTCCAGACAGATGTTGACCTGGCTCACCCCTTTTTAGTCTGGCAGTCTCCCTCCATAATTTTTAGGATTTTCTAAACAAGGAGGGGGCAACAGAAGTACTGGGGTGGGAAGCAGCCGGCCATCAACTCCATCTACAGGCCCTCACTTGTACCAGCACTCGTTCTGAAACACCAATTAGAAGTGCACGTTTCTGAACAAAATTATTGTCATATGAAGTAAACCATGCGCAAAAGGTTAGGACTATTTTTCAAAAAATAAATGCTGTACAATATATATATATATTTTACACTGGATATAAAGGGTTGCTTATAATGCATGCTCTGCAAACCCATGTACAATTTTCATAATTGTAATGGAGAGTGCTAAGTTTCTGAAAGCGCGGCATCTCCAAAAGTAATCAAGAGAATGAGCCGCAGGGCTATTTTAATGTATGCAAAACTAGTGACCCCCAATAAAAGGAGAGAACGGCTACAATGAATGCAAAGTAATGCGCGCATGCTGGGAAGCGGCACTGATGAGGGGACAGCTAAAATTAACACCCAATTAATTTTTGAATTGACAAACAAATGAAACCCATGAATCTACTTTCTCATTAATTTCACCACAGAATAATTCAAAGCTGCAATATCATGAATGGAAAAAATGGAGGAAAAAAGAAAATGGAAAATGGAAAATGGGCATTATCCATCATAAATATCAAGCAGATAGGAAAGAGCCTTATTAGAGAGTTGTGCTGATAACAGTGTTAATCTGTGGAGCACCGAGCCAGGGAGACCATCAGGAGCTGGAACCAGGGCCTCGGCCCGCCGTTTGTTTACCCGTCTGTTTATTTTGCCTTTGCTCAGCGAATCCTTGCGTGTCTGACGACCCAAAAAGATAAAAAAGTTTTTTCTCCATATGATTCATTTTTACAACATGCACAAATTTAGCTTTAATTATGGGTCAAGTGTCCTGTTAAATGGGGTGCAGTTAGTGGGGTTAGGTTTGCATGTTTCAATCTCAAACTCTCCATCACGAGACAACACACCAAAGAAGGCGTTTATTCTTTTTAATAGAGCATGTCAGTTCTTTTATTATCGCAATAAGACAAAGTTAAAAAGGGGAATTAAAATAATTCTTGCAGATCAACACATTACAGCAGATTGCAGAAACAAAAAAATGACGGTGCTGCTAAATAATAGGTGTCTCTCTGATGTTCAGGTGGGAGCTGCCTGCAAAATGTAAGTGTTGGGAACAGACCTTCAGTAATAAAAAATGGAGGGTTTCTGTTTGTTTACACTTTGCTTTCTTTTCTCTGCCTCAGATTGGGGAGTACAGTACAAACAAGAGTCACATGTGCCTCCAACCTGACCGAGACAGGTTGAAGGTTAAGAACAGCCGGCGGCCAGAACTCATCAGTCAGCTCCTCACTGGAAATCTAATGCCGGTCCCTCTGTCGTCATCCTCGCCTGGAATTCGACAACTCAAACAAGTCAACGGTTGATTCAAGGTAAGGTCGGCCCGTGCAGCTGTGCTTTGACCCTTCTCCATGTTCTGTTTTTCTTTAATGCTCATGACAGTAAAGCTTCAGTGGCCACCTGCTTCGATTCACCGAGTTCTCACACAGCCTGTTTACACAAGCACACAACAAAAGCACAACGTTTCTTAGGTGGGAGATAAAGACACAAAGGAGGACACAATGGGGAGAGGTTCACTTTAGAGCTGTTTAGGTTCAGCTTGGTTGCTCTACTAGACTACACATCAGCGTGAAGCAAAGGTGAAACAACAGAATGCTTCTCAAGGTTTTAAACAGGCTTATCTGTTGCCATATTTTGGCTCTTGATTCTGGGGAGAAGTCAAAAGATAAACAAAACCTGCATAAAAACAGAATGCTATCACAACCCTGATCAGTGACAGCAAAACCTCTTAGCATCCATGTTTTCAAAACATGAACACCAGATGAAGAAAGTGGACGAAATCCACAGGAAGCTGTCCGGTCTGGGGGCTGGACCGTGTCAAATACCACACCTTCAGATAATCCAAACCACCTGTCACAAGATGTCATGCTTAGAGTATATGATCTAAATGACTCTCAGCTACTACCACATCCAATTGTACCCCAGTTCTGCACGTTTGACTGATTTACAGCCTTCTGTTAGCTAATGTGAATTAGCTGCTGAGCCCATCTTGAATTGGGTCGACCCCAAAAGTTAATTATTTCATATTGCTCATCTAATTACTACTTGAAGAAGGTTTTATTAAAACCTATCCAATCAATGAGATATTTTCTCCAGTTTTAGATTATCTCCATTGGCTCCTGGTCAAATTCAGAATTGAATTCAAAATCTTACTTCTAACCTACAAAGCCCTCAACAACCTAGCTCAAGTTCAAGTCAATTTTATTGTCATTCTCATCACATGTGGTACATGAGGTGGAACAAAAATATGTACTCAGGGTCCGTTACACCAAAAATAGTAAAAACATAAAGTGTAAAAAGAAACAGCATATAAGGATCCTCCGCAGGGTAGCTGGACTCTCCCTAATGGTACGTCCAGACCGAACGCGTTTTGAGCTGCAGGAGCGTCCAGTTTACATGCAAAGTTTAAGTTTAGTTTATTCATTCATTTTATATTGAAAAAAAACAAAATAATACAACATTTCACATCAAATAAATATACAACACATAAATAAAATGAAGGGTGGCAGTAAGAAGAAAAAAATCTTATTTTAACTGCCCCCTCAAAAAAGTCAATGGGGAACGCGCCTCTAGGGGTCGGGCGTCGCGTCACATCCGTTTCGAGCGGTGTGGAAGCCGCGTTTGAGTGTTTTCCGTGCACGTGAGCCTGCGGCAGCCTCCACTGCACGCCTTGAAAATGCCGAACATTTTGCCGTTCAACGCGTCTGTCAACCAATCAGGGAGAGTCGGGGAGGAGGGAGAGGGGAGTCAGCTATGTGACGCGGTAACGAGGGGACGGGTGTTGCGCAACTGTGTGACGTATTGTTTGTGAGACACGGAAATAACCCGCAAAGTCGTGTTAAAGTATGGAGGAGAAATAAAAAGGACCTTGCCTGGCGGAGTGCCAGTGAGGAAGTCGGGATATCGGGTAAGTTTTGAATTGTGAACTTTTCACGTTTAGCAAGTTAAGCTCTGCTAACTCCTCCCCCCCCCCGCCGCCGCTGCTTCACGTTCCGGTCTGAACACCACTGGGTCCCGTGCGTCCAGCTTGAGGTGTTTCGAGCTTTTTGGCCGCTCAAAAAGCGTTCGGTCTGGACGTACCATTAGCAGATGGGTACGAATACAGCAGCATGAGATAATCAGCAGCATGAGATCAGCAGCATGGATAATCAGCATAATCAGCTTCATCTTATATTACAGATCTTATTGTTCCATATTTTCCTAACAGAGCACTTCTCTCTCAGGCTGCAGGTTTACATGTGGTTCCTAGAGTTTCCAAAAGCAGAATGGGAGGAAGATCTTTCAGTTCTCAGGCTCCTCTCTGGTGGAACCAACTTCCAGTTTCTGTCCATGTGACTGACACATTATCCAGTTTTAAAACTGGGTTCAAGACTTTCCTTTTTGATAAATCCTATAGTTAGGGTCGACTTGTTATGCTGCTATGTGAGTTAGACTACTGGAGGACAAACTGACCTCATTTCAAGGATTGAAGGTTCTTCATTTGTCATTTGCACCACATGATGTGGTACTTTGTACATGCGGGGGAATGAAATAGTGTACATTCATTCAACCTTTATTTAAACAGACAAGTCACAATGAGCCTTGAAGACTCATTTGAGATTAACCTGCCTAAATAAAGGTTGAATGAATTTACAAGTCAGATCTGTTGGACAGACAATAAAAGTGGTGAAAAATGACACATAGGGTTTGGAGACAAAAAAAATTCCTAAAGGCTCCGGCAAAGCTCAGCGTACAGCCTGTACGCCACTGTACGACGTACGTACGCAGAGGCAAAAGCGTAGCCCTGCAGGGCACGAACGCGCAAAGCTCAATTTTTACGACCGCATACGCGATGCGCGTTGTCTCACCATAAATTGCCCGGTGCCGGACTGTTTTATGTGTTACACAAATGAATTAAATTCTTCTTCTTAACGTTGATCGGGCCTTTTCTTTTGTTTTTTTGCCAAAAGTCAAGTAATCGCTTCTTCCTCAGTTCACTCCATGACTGAAATGAATGAATTCAGGCCGCGAGGCCAGGCTGCGCGAGGTTTTAAATATTTCCTGGTGGGCTGTGGGCTGCAGGAAAAGCGCTCCCTGTTTTTATTTTTATTTTTTTAGAACTTTTTATTAACATATAAAGTTTAGAAACACCGCAGCGGGCTGAAGCCGGCCAGCTCATGCTTTTCTCTCACCCGAGTTGTTCTCTCACCCGAGCTGTCAATCATTTCAGTGGGCGTGTCAGCAAGTGACCAATCAGCGACCTCAGTTTGTCCCCTCTGCGCGCAGCTGCTCAAATTACAACAAGAATCTGGAGCTAATAACGAGAGCATTTAACATGAGAACGAAAGCAGAGCTGTGCCAGCGAACACGTGCGCACAGAATGCGCGCGTAGAGTGGCATACAGGCAGTACGCTGAGCTTTGCCGGAGCCTTAACACATTTTTGACCTCTGTTTGAAGGTCAAAAATGTGGTAATGAAAAAAAGTCTTGCATACAAGCACATAATGACGCCGACATTACGCAGAGGGCGGGGGGACTCAAAGGCGGTTGAGCAGCCAGCTCATAGATCTGTGCACACTCATGGAGGGGCTGCCGAGGACGGCCAGAGGTGAGAGTCCTGAAATGATGACATAATGTTTATTCAGCTGTGCTCCTCTGAAAAGTCCATGGAATTCCTCAGTAGCAGGTTTGGGAGGGGGATGAGAGCGTCAAGTTTACAAAACTTCTCAGGCGTGTTGAGATAAGATTGCCTATCAAGGCCAATCGGGGAGCCGAATGTCAGATGAACACGGTTGTTTTGGGAACAGGCAGAACTTTAATGACATCTACCTTCAGTCTGTGTTGGTCCACTCGCTTCCAAAATGTCCAAATTAAAATGTCCACATCAATGGAACGTGCCTGAGAAGATCCCCGAGATCTAATCCATTCAGCTAAAAGTCTGGTTTCTCAAGACATGAACCAAGCCATCATGTAAGGCAGGCAGCCTGACCAGGTCAAGATTAGCCGCCGACGTCTTCCTTGTGTGTTGATGGACCAGGAACCAGCCAAATCCAAAAAGCAGGAACCAGTTATCATAAATCCAATTAAATATGCGTCCTTAAGATCCACAGATGATAGCAGAAATAGACACATCATCAAGTCTTCCAAGTCGATGAGATATCCAGCTGTGTGCATGCCAACAGGACAAATCATCTCGCCTACAGCCTGTCTTCTTGTTGAAGAAATGTTATCAGTTGTGTTGAGGGACCAACTGACCAAATTGAAGTCCATAGTTATGATTCTGAAGATTTTGTAGAAGAGAGGCTCTCAGACAGTTTCACAGACAAGACAAAGCAAAAGCAAAGCGGAGAGCGAGAGGAGACGTCCCGCCCTTGAGAAGAGCAAGTGCTGAATGAATACATAGGGGTCCCAGTTACATTCAACAACAGTATTAAAATTAGGGATGCATGATATTATGATAATAATAATAATAATAATGAATTCAATTTATAATGCACTTTTCATTAATAAAAATCCCAAAGTGCTACAAAGTGCAACAAAAGCAAAAATCAAATAAAACAAGTGATAAAATCAAGTAAAATCAATAATAATCATTAAAAAATTTTTTTTAAATAAAACAAGTGATAAAATCAAGTAAAATCAATAATAATATCAACCAAGATCAAAGATAAAATCATGTGGAGGCAGAATAGGCTTGCTTAAAAAGAAAAGTCTTTAAGCCGTTTTTAAAGTCAACCAGTGACTGTGGAGCTCTCAAGTAGTCAGGGAGGGAGTTCCATAGGTGGGGGGCAGCCATACAGAATGCCCGGTCTCCCATGGTTCTTAATTTGGTTCGTGGAATGTGAAGTAGATTACTGTTCTGTGATCGTAGAGACCGGGTAATAATAATAATAATGAATTCAATTTATAATGCACTTTTCATTAATAAAATCTCAAAGTGCTACAAAGTGTAACAAAGCAAAGATTAAAATAAAACAAGTGATAAAATCAAATAAAATCAATAATAATATCGACTAAGATCAAAGATAAAATCATGTGGATGCAGATTAGGCTTGCTTAAAAAATAAATAAAATAAAACAAGTGATAAAATCAAGTAAAATCAATAATGATATCAGCTAAGATCAAAGATAAAATCATGTGGATGCAGATTAGGCTTGCTTAAAAAATAAATAAAATAAAACAAGTGATAAAATCAAGTAAAATCAATAATGATATCAGCTAAGATCAAAGATAAAATCATGTGGAGGCAGAATAGGCTTGCTTAAAAAGAAAGGTCTTTATGCTGCTTTTAAAGTCAACCAGTGACTGTGGAGCTCTCAGGTCGTCAGGGAGGGAGTTCCACAGGCGGGGGGCAGCCACACAGAATGCTCGGTCTCCCATGGTCCTCAATTTGGTCCGAGGAATATGAAGGAAATTACTGTTCTGTGATCGTAGAGACCGGGTGGATGAATATGGTGCAAGAATGTCCTTTAGATAGTCAGGTGAAGTGCCGTGCAAGCATTGATGGGTAATGAGAGCAGTTTTGTACTGAATTCTGTAGGTGACAGGAAGCCAATGGAGGTTATGGAGAATGGGTGTAATATGTTCAAATTTACGAACTCTCAACAGAATCCTTGCTGCACTGTTTTGAATGTATTGAAGTTTCTGAAGGTTTTTGCCAGGGATACCAATAAACAGGGAGTTGCAGTAGTCGAGCCTGGAGGAGACAAAGGCATGGACGAGTTTCTCAGCATCAGGAAAAGTCAGAGATGGGCGAAGTCTGGAGATGTTTCGAAGATGGAAGAAGCAGGTTTTAAACAGATGCTTAATGTGATTTTCAAATGTAAGATGAGAGTCCATTTTTATTCCAAGATTTGTAACAGAGGTGGAGAGGGGGATGTCTTGACCAGAGAAGGAGATTGTTGTTAAAGTTGATGTTTGTATCTGGTGAGGGGTGCCAATCAATATGGCCTCAGTCTTCGAGCAGTTTAATTGAAGAAAGTTCTGATTCATCCATGCCTTTATTTCCTCCAGGCAGGCAGAGAGAACAGTGAGTGAAGACGGAGATAGGGATGATGATGATGTTCCAGTCCTGATGTAAAGCTGTGTGTCGTCGGCATAGCAGTGAAAAGAAATGTTGAACTGATTAATAATTTGACCTAAAGGCAGCATGTAGAGGGAAAACAGCAGGGGCCCCAGAACTGACCCCTGAGGGACACCACAGGAGACACCGACTGTCTGGGAAGTGGCATTGCCAAGGCTAACACATTCCAGCCTATTGGAGAGGAAAGAATTGAACCAGTCCAGGACAGTGTCACAGAGACCGACCTCCACATGAAGACGGTGGAGGAGGATACTATGGTCCACAGTGTCGAAGGCTGCAGTGAGGTCAAGGAGGACAAGGATGGAGGGAGAACCAGTGTCAGCAGCCATGAGGACATCATTTGTTACTCTCAGCAGTGCAGTCTCAGTACTGTGAGCTGCTCTGAATCCAGACTGGAACTTCTCATACAGAGAGTGTTGCTGTAGGTGGTCCTGCAGCTGAGCAGCAACTGCTTTCTCCAGCACTTTGGACAGAAATGGGAGGTGGGAAATTGGGCGGTAATTAGAAAAAATGTCGGGATCCAAATTAGATTTTTTCAGAAGAGGCCTAATGATGGCAGTTTTTAGAGGCAATGGAACATGACCAGATTGTAGAGACTTGTTTATTATTTGTGTGATTAATGGGCTTATTGCAGAGTGATTGGATTTTATGAGAGACGAGGGGAAGGGATCCAGGGCGCAGGATGAAGGCTTCATTTTCTTGAGGATGGTCTCCACCTCACTCTGAACGACTTCATCAAAGCTGCTCAGGGTCCCAGAAAGCAGACGGGTAGATGGCACACTAAGATCAGGGAGGTTGTGGAGCTGAGATCTGATAGTGTCAACTTTGTTTTTAAATGATGAGAGGAACAGGTTGCATTTTTGAACAGAGTCCTCATGAGTTTGTTTAATGGGATTAAGCAGATGAGTTATTGTGGAGAAGAGCTGTTTAGAGTTTCCAGGGCAGGTGTTGATGATGTTGAAATAATGTGCTTCTTTAAGAGAATAGGCGTACGCTTTCTGATGTTCTTTGTACGCTTGCTTATGTACCGAGAGACCAGATGATTTTACGCGTCTCTCAATAGCACGGCCAGTTGCCTTCATCCTGCGCAGCTCATCAGTGTACCAGGGAGCTGAACGGGAGAAAGACACCAGTCTTGACTTCAAGGGAGCATGTAGGTCCAGAAGCTCCTGGAGAGATTGGTTGTAGTAATCCACAGAGTCATCTGCAGATGAGTGATTGACAGCGGTCAGGGCGTGAAGATCAGCAGACAAAACATCAGGGGAAATGTTTTTATAGTCACGGAACTGGATAGGTCGTTTTGGGTTAGAAGCAGGCGAAGTTGAAGGCACTTCCAGGGAGATGACCCTGTGGTCTGAGACACCCAGGTCATATACAGACAAGTTATTGATGAGTACAGTGTCTGTAATCACCAAATCCAGAGTATGCCCCCTGTTGTGCGTAGGGGCGTCCACATGTTGGGTGAGGTTGAGAGAGTCCAAAAGAGACTTAAAATCTGTAGCCAGAGGGGAAGAGGAATTGTCCATGTGGATATTTAGATTGCCAAGAAAGATAGTTTTTACAGGGGAGGTGCAGAAAAAAGTGAGGAGGTCATACATTTCTGAGTTAAATGAAACATACGGTTTGGGAGGTCTATAAATCAATATAACGTTCATCAGGAGTGGAGCTTTGAAGTTGAAGGCCAAACATTCAAAATAAGAAAAATTATGAGAAGACAGATGTGACAATTTTAAATTACTACGGTAGATTACAGCCAGACCACCACCGCGGCCAGTGCAGCGGGCTCTCTGCAGATAACTGTATCCAGAGGGACAAGCTTCATTCAGAGAACTGAACACGTCTGGTTGATGCCAAGTTTCTGTGAGGCACATGAGGTCCAAGTTTTTCTCCAGAATGTGATCATGAATTAGACATGATTTATTGGATAGTGATTGTACATTGAAAAGTTCTATTTTAATGCTAGTTGGTGTAGGAGCTTTTTGAACCGGTTTAAGCAGACTGAAGTCCACTCCACGTTTTCCTTGCCACCTCGTGCGCTGCGGACTACAAGGGACTACAGACGCAGCGTTCTGATGACGTAGTCGAGGTGCGACACGTCTCCCGGACGGAATCAATTCAGAGCGAGAATAAACGGATTTCTTTCGAGAGCCTCTATGGATGTAACGAGGTCTACGCAGAAGTCCCAGTTGTTTGATGATGGAAACAGAAGGTGGAATGGAGCAGTTGTTAAGTCCAAGCAGCTGCGAAGCGGAGTAGGTCAACATCACACCAGCCAAACCGGGGGGAGCTAGCACAGAGCTAGCCGCTAACAGCAGACCCACGGCTCCGAGAGAAATAACCAAGAAGCAGTGAGATGTAACTTGAATGAGCATAACTTGAAGAGGAGCACAGGAGAAAGTCCAGAACGGTCCAGACGACACAGGAGGTTGACAGAAGCAGCAGGTAAGCAAAACAAAAACTGCAGCCACGTAGTTCTCCAAGCAAAGTTTGTGCAAGGTTTGTGCTGGAGTTTGACAGGAGGCAGACAGCCCAATATTCCGGTTAGGAAGTACTAACCAAGCTGTCCGTAAAGTCCTTGATTAAAAAACCACTGAACAAAATAAGTCCAGATAAATGTCCAAAAATAAAAATAAAAAATAGCAACAGTAAAACAACTTTTCAGCGTGGAGAAGCGGCGAACATCACGACATCACGCCAGCGTCCTCTCCCAGGTCAGGTGCCCTGATCTCTCAGCTGCTCTCCAGGTAGATGAATATGGTGCAATAATGTCCTTTAGATAGTCAGGTGAAGTTCCGTGTAAGCATTGGTGTGTAATGAGAGCAGTTTTGTACTGAATTCTGTAGGTGACAGGAAGCCAATGGAGGTTATGGAGAATGGGTGTAATATGTTCAAATTTACGAGCTCTCAATAAAATCCTTGCTGCACTGTTTTGAATATATTGAAGCTTCTGAAGATTTTTGCCAGGGATTCCAATAAACAGGGAGTTGCAGTAGTCGAGCCTGGAGGAGACAAAGGCATGGACGAGTTTCTCAGCATCAGAAAAAGTCAGAGATGGGCGAAGTCTGGAGATGTTTCGAAGATGGAAGAAGCAGGTTTTAAACAGATGCTTAATGTGATTTTCAAATGTAAGATGAGAGTCCATTTTTATTCCAAGATTTGTAACAGAGGTGGAGAGGGGGATGTCTTGACCAGAGAAGGAGATTGTTGTTAAAGTTGATGTTTGTATCTGGTGAGGGGTGCCAATCAGTATGGCCTCAGTCTTGGAGCAGTTTAATTGAAGAAAGTTCTGATTCATCCATGCCCTTATTTCCTCCAGGCAGGTAGAGAGGGCAGTGAGTGAAGATGGAGATGGGGATGATGAGGATGCTCCAGTCCTGATGTAAAGCTGTGTGTCGTCGGCATAGCAGTGAAAAGAAATGTTGAACTGATT
This sequence comes from Garcialebias charrua, assembly GCA_038048925.1. Classification (NCBI taxonomy): domain Eukaryota; kingdom Metazoa; phylum Chordata; class Actinopteri; order Cyprinodontiformes; family Rivulidae; genus Garcialebias; species Garcialebias charrua. The sequence continues at coordinate 19,664 of JBBPBX010033108.1, read as the reverse complement.
AATAATTTGACCTAAAGGCAGCATGTAAAGGGAAAACAGCAGGGGCCCCAGAACTGACCCTTGAGGGACACCACAGGAGACACAGACTGTCTGGGAAGTGGCATTGCCAAGACTAACACATTCCAGCCTATTGGAGAGGAAATATTTGAACCAGTCCAGGACAGTGTCACAGAGACCGACCTCCACATGAAGGCGGTGGAGGAGGATACTATGGTCCACAGTGTTGAAAGCTGCAGTGAGGTCAAGGAGGACAAGGATGGAGGGAGAACCAGTGTCAGCAACCATGAGGACATCATTGGTAACTTTCAGCAGTGCAGTCTCAGTACTATGAGCTGCCCTGAATCCAGACTGGAACTTCTCATACAGGGAGTGTTGCTGTAGGTGGTCCTGCAGCTGAACAACAACTGCTTTTTCCAGCACTTTAGACAGAAATGGGAAATTGGGCGGTTATTAGAAAAAATGTCGGGATCCAAATTAGGTTTTTTCAGAAGAGGCCTAATGATGGCAGTTTTTAGAGGTAGTGGAACATGACCAGATTGTAGAGACTTATTTATTATTTGTGTGATTAATGGACTAATTGCAGAGTGATTGGATTTTATGAGAGACAAGGGGAAGGGATCCAGGGTGCAGGATGAAGGCTTCATTTTCTTGATGATGGACTCCACCTCACTCTGAACAACTTAATCAAAGCTGCTCAGGGACCCAGAATGCAGACGGGTAGATGGTAAACGGAGATCAGGGATGTTGTGGAGCTGAGATCTAATAGTGTCAACTTTGTTTTTAAATGATGAAAGGAACAGGTCGCATTTTTGAACAGATTCCTCAGGAGTTTGTTTAATGGGATTAAGCAGATGAGTTATTGTGGAGAAGAGCTGTTTAGAGTTTCCAGGGCAGGTGTTGATGATGTTGGAATAATATTTGGAGCGTGCTTCTTTAAGAGAATAGGCGTACGCTTTCTGATGTTCTTTGTATGCCTGCTTATGTACAGAGAGACCAGATGATTTTACGCCTCTCTCAATAGCACGGCCAGTTGCCTTCATCCTGCGCAGCTCATCAGTGTACCAGGGGGCTGAACGGGAGAAAGACACCAGTCTCGTTTTCAAGGGAGCATGTAGGTCCAGAAGCTCTTGGAGAGATTTGTTGTAGTAATCCACAGCGTCATTTGCAGATGAATGATTGACAGCGGTCAGGGTGTGAAGATCAGCAGACAGAACATCAGGGGAAATGTTTTTAAAGTCACGGAACTGGATAGGTCGTTTTGGGTTTGAAGCAGGCAAAGTTGAAGGCACTTCCAGAGAGATGACACTGTGGTCATCTCTTTCATAATCACTGTGATTATGATATCGGCATGGTATCGGCCGATATTAGCGTACCAGTGACAAGGATGCCTGCAGCGGCAGAACAACGCGTTGACGTCAAGCGTGCCTATCTGATCTGATCATGGCGGAGAGGAAGAAGTCAAAACGTCGGCAATGTGGAAGGTTATTGTTTTCTGTTGAAGATGTCAGATTCTGAAGATTTATGGACTACGTTGAGCCTCGCTACATCATCTGCAGTCTGAGATATTTTTCTGACGTAACATTACCCGAGTTACAAGCCGTCATTTCCGACACCATTGAGAAGCTAATAGCCGATAGCATTTGGGTAAGTTTTACCACAGACATTTGGACATTGTGTTAGCCCTGGTTAGCATGATTAGTCTTACGGCATAATGAATAGACAAAAACTTTGAACTTAAAAAGGCTGTCCTTCATAACCAGGAGTGCAGAGGATCCCATATTGCAGCTGGGAACCTGGAACAAGCCTCCACAAGTGAGACAGCATCGCTGGTGACTAATGCTAATGAATAACATTCAACACTTTTCATTTAATCTAAGTTAAAGTGAGTGGGGTCCTTCATGATGCAGGTGGCCCTCTTCCGACATCCTCCTGCATCTTCATACAATTAATAATTACAAATGCATACAAATGAATAAATTGCATTTGAAATTATTTCCATCTTTAACATGTGAATTTTATCTTTCCTCCTAGAGAAAATCCTGCTCGACGCCATTCTGGACCTGCCATTGTGTATCTGTTCCTCTCAAACCCAGACGGTTGAAGCAGATGACCGCTTGTCCTGAGCCTGGTTCTGCTAAAGATTTATTCCTCATGAGAGAGTTTTTCCTTTCCACTATTGCCTTCATGCTTGCTCAAGATGAGAGTTCTGTAATGAAGTGAAGACTCAAAGCAGTCTGTTCCTCATGTAAATAATAGTATATATTAATGTTTTTGTTCAGTGCCCTGAGATGACTTGATGCTATATAAATAAACTGAATTCAAGTGAATATTTTGGCCACAACAAATATATCCAGTCCGGTAGGACTGGAAAGCACGTTGCATGGTAGACTGCCGCTACCGGTATATGAATGTGTGTAGCATTCAATATGTGTAGCACTTTGAGATGTTCACTAATGAAAAGTGCGTTATAAATTGATTGATTGATTGATGTTTATTCATTCATTTTAAAGAACAATACAAGACAGTTTCATCAGATACAAGAATACAAGTAGGATAAAATGAAGGGAGCAGAAAGAAGATGAAATCTTATTATATCTGCCCCTATTTCACAGTTTGTTCAACCAATGATAACCTTCAAGCAACATCACAGAATGAATAATTCCACTTATTTTTCTAACTGTAATACATAAACTAGATCACAAAATGAATAATTCTACTTAATTTTTCTAACTAATACACAAACTACATCACCCGTAATTCTACTTAATTTTTCTAACTGATACACAAACTACATCACAAAATGAATAATTCTTTTTCTAACTAATACACAATAGCAAAATGAATAATTCTTTTTCTAACTAATACACAATTTTTCTAACTAATACACAAACTACATCATATTTTTTTTTTCTTAATTTTCCTTTTTTTTTTTTTTTTTTTTTACTTGATTTTCCTAACTGTAATACACAAACTAGATCATAAAATGAATAATTCTACTTAATATTTCTAACTGTAATACACAAACTAAAAGATGGCACAACATCAAGATGTTCACAAAATGAATAATTCTACTTAATATTCCTAACTGTAATACACAAAATACATCACAAAAATGAATAATTCTACTTAATTTTTCTAACTGTAATACACAAACTGCTTCACAAAATGACTAACTCTACTTAATTTTTCTAACTGTAATACACAAACGCACTAAGCTAACACGCAAGGTTACATCATATATAGTTTTTGAGCAAATCCTTTTTGACCTTTTTCTTAAATGTATGTATTGATTTTTCATTTTTAACATCACTCTCCAGAGCATTCCACAATCGAACTCCCTGAATTGAGGTAGACTGTCCCTTTAAAGGAGAAATGTAATCAAATCTGAAAAAATCGATATAACAAGAATTTCATATAGTAAACAACACACATAAACATACTTAGTATGCTTTTTTCAAGTCAGTAGCTTAAAGAAATAGTTTTTTTACATTTTTCCTGCTACATGCCGAAGTGCAGTGATTTCTGTAGTAATTTTCTGGACGCACTTTTATGACACAATTAAGACCTCCTTTGCTATCTTACAATAACACTGAAGCTATAAACCCATCATTACTGTCCTCTTGTCTGTCATTTAAAATGGAAGCAGAATACTTTTTTGAATCCGAAGGATATCACTTAAGTTTGTCAAAAACAGTTTGGTGATTTAGTGCATTAATGGGCATTTCTATCCTGGAAATACGAATAGCCTTCGCATGCTAACGTTAGCATGCTAGCGCCGTATGCTAACGTTAGCATGCTAGCGCAGTATGCTAACATGGAAGTGGGGGTGTTGAAAATGTCCTGAAACAGTTACCAATGTCTTGTTAAGCTCTGTATTCCACAGAACATACGGTAGTAGGATCTAAAATGATTTTTAAAGATGAAGGAGCAAGTTGAAACATGCAGGGTCTCCCTCCTTGCTAGCAGGCTCCATTGGGAGCTGCCTGGCTAACTAACTACGGTGGCCCTACACGGCCAAAATTCTACAGCGGCCGAATGCACAGGAGCGGTAAAAATACAATATAAAATTTTAAAAAAGTTTTAAAATCTATTTTGGGGCTTTTAGAATCGATTCTGAATCGCCAGGACTAAGAATCTTGATTCTTTAAAAAATAGATTTTTTTTTGCTGCATCCCTAATTGCTACACACTGAAACCTTTTTGTCCACTACTAGATTTTTTTTTTTATTAACACAAACAGAACTACAAAACACTACATAAACAAAAAATATACAAACTCTTGTGAATGATAACATAACTACAGTCTATAAGCTAGGGGGCGGTTTACAAAATGATGAAAGTTGAAAAAATACTAGATACACACACTAATATTACTGTATGAGGGACGACCATTGCACTGCCTATGTCATATTCAGGGGACGGAGAGCAAGCAGAGGGAGGGGGGTCAAAAACACCAGATGAGAATTTTTTCACTTTGCAAAGTCTAAATTTGAGTTAGGATGACATTTTTGACTTGTGAAATTTTCTCAACAAGCTTATTTTATGCTTTTCATTAGACTACTATTAGCTTAAAAACACTTTTCATTTCTCCTTTAAGCTGGTTCTAAATTGTGGTTTGATGAATATCTTTGTCCCTTTGAGATTGTAATAACTTTGTCTTTTTATAAAGTTTCTTTGAATATTTAAAGGTAATGTGTTTTTATGAGCCCTATACATAACTGATAAAATACTATATTCTACCAATTCCTGGAATTTCAATAAGTTTAGCTGAAGAAACAAAGTGTTTGATGGGTGACTGAATTGTTTTCTGGTGATTACTCTTACAGCTCTCTTTTGTAAAATAAAAACAGGCTTTGTAATAGTTTTGCACGCTTTTCCCCAAACCTCAATACAATAGATTAAATGAAGAGAGTCGTATCCACAGAATTCGCCCGTGTCAACGCAAAACTTTTAACCTAATTAACATACCCACAAGTTCCGTTTCCCCCACACAGTGTCCGTGTAAACAGGGCCTAAAACTTATGGTGCGGTCCTGCAGCTGTTTCCCAGACGCTTCCCACCTGATGAGAACAGAGGAGCCTCACTTGTGAATTAGACTAACAAAGACTTTGACAGGTCCCTGGTATCAATGTGTGAAGTGTGGTTATTGTCAATTTAAATACAGTAGGATGTGTGTGTGTTTTTCTGTAAGCTCTGCTTTCACACACTGAACTTTGAATGGGTCACAGGCACGTGTTATCCCAAGTATGTGTGTGTGTGTTAGCTTCCAATTTACCTAGTTTGGTGTGTATCAGTGGCCCAGCTTGCTTATATAACTTCTCTCCCTCTCACAGTCTCCATTGCTAACTCGGTTAGCCACGAACTCTGGCATTAAAATATAAAAAACTAAGCGCTCTATTGTCCCTGCTATTCACTGGACACAACGGCACACAACAAATATCTCTTGTTGTACCAGTAGCTCGCAGATAATTTACCATTTGTGTCTTTTACATGGTCTGGTTCTAGAAGCTACCGCTAACAACAACTGCTGTCGACCAGAACCGGAAGTGTAGCGTAGAGCCCAGATTTTAACGGAAGTACGTCACCACTACCCGTGGCATATACCCTATTGAGAAAGCTCATCGGATGATGAGCGAAACGTCTTCTGTTACAAATAAAGTCCAGTTGATCTTGTATTGAATATTTCTAATTGTTCTTTTAAATGAATGACCAAGGGAGAGTGTGAACACAGTTTTGCACATCAAGTGTTGAGAAATTGGTCAACATGACTCCTCAGAGCTACATTAGAAGCTCTTGAGGCCTCCACTGAATACCAGCTCTGAATTGTAGGTACTGGTCATAAAATTAGAAGATCATGAAAAGTTGATTTATAATAATCGGTATTGGCATCAAATGTAGAAATGCAGATAACAAATAACTTATACTGTAATGCATGACATTATCTTGAAGTGCAACTTCCAGTTGAGTAAAATGATTAGTTTTCTGGATAAAATACAACAAAAACAAAATATTTAATACACTATGTTTATGTTTATGTTTATTAAATTTGTTCATTTTTTTTTTACAAAAGAAACAATACAAGACAATCCCATAAATGATAATGTACAAAATATAAAAAAATGAAAGGTAGCAGAAAGAAGAATAAATCTTATTATATCTGCCCCTTTTTTCCAACAATCAGATTAAACAATAATAATCTTCAACCAACAGTACAAAATGACTAACTCTTTCTAATTTTCTAACTAATACAATACACATTACGCTATTTCATATATATTTTTTAACACATTTGTTTTGATCATTTTCTTAAATGTAAACATTGACTTGGCATTTTTAACTACATTCTCCAAGCCATTCCATAATCTAATTCCCTGGATTGAGGTAGAACGTCCCTTCAAACTAGTTCTGAATTGTGGTTTTACAAACATCTCTGTCCCCTTAAGATTATAACAACTTTGTCTTTTAACAAAATGCATTTGGATATTTAAAGGTAATGCATTATTTTGAGCCCTATACATAACTGATAAAATATTATAGTCTACCAAATCATGGAACTTCAATAACTTCAGTTGATAAAATAATGTACTTGATGGATGACGGTAATGTTTTCTAGTGATAATTCTTACAGCTCTTTTCTGTAATACAAAAATAGGCTTTGTGATTGTTTTACACGCATTCCCCCAAACATCAATACAATAGATTAAGTGTGGAACAATGATTGTGTTATACAACAAATACAGAGCTTTATCATTCAATAGGTCTCTGACTTTGTACAGTACTGCAATCGATTTAGCTATTTTTATTCTTACAGAATTTATGTGTTGTTTCCATGTCAGTTTGTCATCAATGATAACACCCAAAAACTTCACCTCACTCACTCTACAAATCTCAACATCCTCAATTTTGAGTGGAACATCAACAGTTTTCTTTTTATTACCGAATATCATGTAATTAGTTTTTTCTAGATTTAATGATAATTTATTTATTTTAAACCAAGTTTGTATCTTGACAAATTCTGTCTTTATCAATTCCAACATTTGTTCTATATCTTCACCTAAACAGAAAAATGTGGTATCATCAGCAAAAAGTACACATTTAAGGAGTCCTGACACATTTACCAAGTCATTCACATATAAAATAAATAGCTTTGGTCCAAGTACAGAGCCTTGGGGAACTCCACATGTGATATTACAGAGGTCAGATCTTACATCATTTATTTGTACAAATTGTTTCCTATCTTTCAAGTAGCTAGATACCCACTGTAATGCTGGTCCTCTAATACCATATTTGTTCAGTTTTTCAAGGAGAATGGTGTGATCAATAGTATCGAATGCTTTTTTTAAATCAACAAAAATACTGATACAATATTGTTTTTGATCGACAGCAGTAGTTATTTGTTCCATTAATTCCATGAGAGCCATTGATGTAGAGTTTTTTGCTCTAAACCCATACTGACTGTTGCTTAGAATATTTTGTTTATCTATAAATTGATCTAGTCTGTTCACAAATAGTTTTTCAAGAATTTTTGAAAACTGTGGTAACAAGGATATAGGTCTATAATTGTTGAACACACATTTATCACCATTTTTAAAAAGAGGAACTACCTTAGCTACTTTCATATTATCTGGAAATATTCCTGTTGAAAATGATAAATTACATATATATGTAAACGGCTCAATAACATGGCTCATTATGTCCTTTACAAACATCATATCCATGTCCACCCAGTCTTTTGATCTCTTGTCTGTAAGATTTTTTACTACATTCATTATTTCCTCTTTGTTAGTTCCATTTAGAAAAATACTATTTGCACAACCTGTAATTGAATGGATCACATTATTATCTACTTTTGGTATTTTAGCTGCAAGGCTTGATCCAACATTCACAAAATATTGATTAAATCCATTTACAATTTCATTTTCATCATGAATTTCATCGTTGTCTTTTACAAAATATTTTGAAATACCAGTTTTTGTTTTATGATTCTTCAGGACACTATTCATTACTCGCCATGTTGCTTTCATATCACCATTACTTTTATCTAATAATTTACTATAATATTCTTTCTTATGTTTCCTTATAATCCCTACTAATTTATTTTTATACTTTTTATATTTTTCTTCAGCGCTCTGACTTCGCAATTTCAAGAAACATGAATACAAATAATTTTTTTTTTTACAAGCATTTCTCAACCCTTTTGTCATCCATGGTTGATCAACCGTATTTCTCTTTGTGTAATTTGTTTGCACACAATTCTTTTCATACAGAGCTTCCAAGATATTCATAAACTCATCATATGCTCTGTTTGCATCATCAACATACATTCATTCCAGTATGTACACTAACATATTAGTTCAATTTAGTTGAATTTTTAATCCATTCCATCCTGACTTGTTTTTTTGAGGCTCATGAGCAAGACAGATTTATTTGTAACCTGTTTGTAACCAACCGCATGCATCTTGCTGTTACATTATACGTCCACCAGGGGGCGCTGCGGGTTTTTCAGACTGTCGTTCCTGCAGCGGAAGTGGAGCCGCATCGTAAAGATGGCTGACAGTGGAGTCACAGGTGATTGGAAATATGCGTAACAGTTGGGCTTTTAACACCATATTCAGCTGTGTTGTGCCTTTTAGCTGGTTGTAAAAAGAAACAATTCTGAAAACACAGCTCTTGTTTTGGAGGTGTTCAGTTTTTGCTTCTAGCCGTTTTATTTCTCAGAAATAAGCGCTGCTAATGTTAGCATCAGTGTTTGACTGCAGACTGTGATGGTGTTGCATCATTTATTTCGTTAGTATTGTTTGGATTACTAAACAAGTTATGGATAATTATATGCAAATAAGCAGTTTAATTGGTGTGAACACTGTAAACCTACGAAGTTCAACACTAATCAAGGTGAACGCTCATGCATCCTTTGCTTGTTTCACAGATGGAGACGAGAAGACAGATGATATTGAACGTTCAAAGGTTTAAAAAAAAAAGTTTTTTAATGACTTTTTTACAGCCTCACTCGACTTTATTTGCAGTTATGGTAACTATGTAATTTTTTGTCATCTCTTTGTTTTTGTACAATCATATGGAACTAAACAGAGTGAAGGGAAAGAGCTGTCCAAAGAGGAGAAGCAGCGGCTGAGGAAAGAGAAGAAACATCAGAAGAAAAGCAAGGAGAAGAAAGATGACAAGGCTTCAAAAGAAGGTGGAAAAGAAAAGAAGTCAGCCACCTTAGCTGCTCCAGCGTCGCAGCCACCATTGCAGACAACGGTGAAAGGTGCATATTATTTGGATGATGCATCACTGCACAAGTCCTGAGTCGTGCCTACGGTAGTTTTCTATTTTCCTTCAAGGAGCCAGACTTTTGTTGTCATAAGTGATCACTAAAGTGGTTATTGTGACAAGTAGCTTTTGTAAGTAATCTTGAGCAGTAATTTCCTGATTTTCTCGTTCACTCATTTTCAGTTTATTTCAAATTTAAGCTTATAAAGCTCATGATCCAGTGTTGTATACTAGACAATTTGGTGAAGAAACAGTTTTTTTTTTTTTAAGACAGTTTGTTACCAGCAGCTTTCTGATTTCTTCATCTAAGTCTTTGCAGAATATCAAAGATAACACGGTTTAACATATAAAATTGTAATTTAGCACCAACAAGGTGATTCCCAAATAACTAATAGCTTTAAAGTTGTTACACAGCAGATGCCTCTCATGTCTGACAGCTCTTTGTTGGATTTTCCTCCCTGGTTCTTAAACGCAGGACTTTTATCTTCTGTAAGTAGTATTTACCGGTAGGCCCGACACTTCTTATTTTGTCCAACACTTTTTTAGTTTCCTCAGTTTTTTTCAGCACACACCGCAGAATATGCTGTGATAGTCTGGTACAAAAATGGGACAGAACGAGTGAAAAAGCATCCAGAGTCCAGCCATCCATTATCTTTACCCGCTTCTTCCATTTTGGGTTATGGGGGTCGCTCGTGCCCATGTCCAGCCATCACTGTGTGAGATGGTACACCCTGGCCAGGTCACAAGTCCATCACAGGGCCACATAGAGACAAACGAGATAAACAACCATTCAGAGAAGTATATTTAAAGACCTTCGTAAAGCCCAAAGAACAATTGATCAAGACCAATTTATATTATTACAAGAAAGTAAACCCTCAAAATATCAGAGTCAGAGAATCTTTATTGTCATTTGCACCACATGTGGAACATGTGATGAAACGAGATTATGTACACAGGGTCCCAGTTACATCCAACAATAAAATGTAAGAGAAAGACAGTAATAACATCTAGGATATGAACTAAGAAAAATATCAACTAACAATACACTGAGCACTAAGCACTAATATCATAGAAAAACATCACTCCATATACTGTATAGAGAAATTATGAGGGATTCAAAACGTTTCAACAATATCACACTTCAACATCTAATGTATTAAAGTGTTACCTTTACCATTATTACATTTTATTATAGCATTTGCATTTGCTGTTAGTTCCCTCAGCAGTGCCTACTCCTGCACCAGTTTCTGTGCCTGCCTCCTCTGAGGCCCCCGCCCCTGCAGACAAGCCTGCCAAGACTAAGGCTGAACTGAAAGCTGAACGGAGAGCCCGACAAGAGTCTGAGAGGTCCAGTAAACCGGGCAAGAAAGGGGATCCGGGACAGCAGACTGCCTCTGGCAAACCGAAGGCACCGCCCAGTGAGCTGCAGCCAGGTACCGGTACGGTTGCACCCACAGTGAAGGACAACACCAGTAGTGACAGTCAGATAATGACACATTGAAATACTGATGAGCCATGGTATTCTATCACAGTTTATTTTGTGGTTACAAAGCTAAAGTCGGCCTATAGATTCCTGGTAAGTTATAATCAGCGAAACAATGACGGGATATATTTCCCTGTGCCTACAACCTGCACCTTGCTGTATAAAAGAACACCTGTTTAGAAAAGCATGCGGCTTAGGCTTGTCTGAACTGATCTAGAAACACCCCAGAGACCTACAGCAAAGAAAGCAAGGCCATTTTGTTTTGGCTCATTATAGCATGAGATTAAAACAAATTTTCTTTGTGTTTTCAGTGGTGAAGAGGCTCCCTGAACACGTTCAAGTAGACAACCCAGAGGTTTTAAAGAAGCTGGCCAAGAAGCTGGAAAGACAACAGGTTGGACATGTCAATATTGTGTTTTTTGACTAAACATGCCTTGAATACAAGCTGTCACTGCGTACCGGTAGTTATGAATTAACTGGAAGGTTTGACTGTTTCATTGAATTGCTTAAACATTTGTGTTTAATGTTATTAGTGTGGTTGTTGTAATCCACACAAATTACTACAGCCTTAATTACTTTATTTCACCCTTGCACACACTTGCTGTCGGTCAGAATTGTACGTGATTGTACCTAACGCTTTCTTTCAGACACCAGTTCACTGTGCTACTAAAGAGGTATCAAAGTGGGGGGTTTAAACAGTGTGTGTTATTAACATTGTCCGGTCAGAGTGTTTTATAAAAAACTAATCCTTAATGCTTGCAGTTCAACACACTAATTTACAGTTAGTATTTTAGGCTGTTTTTCCGCTCCCATCAGGACAGACGCTTCTAGACGTGTTCATTTTACTGTAGCTGTTGTGTTTGCAGTAATCGCCTAAAGCGCTGAGCTGCTTCCTGTGAAGGGTTTTGAGTTTAATCCATCCTGCTCTATTGCTAAATCATTAAGTTGTGCTTCAGCAGCAAAAGAAAATCACGTAGCATTATGGCTTTTTTTGTTGGTTGAGGTTTGAGAATTATTAATTTAGTGTACTTTTTGTGTCAAGGTTGTTCTATAATTTGTTTTCTTTGATCTTACTTTTAGTCAGAAAAGTTGTGCGTTGTGTTGTTTCAGATCCCACTACGCTCGGACTACGGCTACAAAGTCAGCTTGTTTTCTCACCTTCACCAGTACAGTCGCAAAGCCCCTCTAACGCAACAACTCAGGTAAATCTGGCTGCACTCCATAAAGAGCAGCAGGCTGGAGAGTTTTAGCCTTCATTCCCTTAAATGGCTTTTTGTCTTGTTGATGAATATTATTTTTGTTGCTGTTTGCAGCATTCCTTCAACAGTGATTCATCCTGCTATTGTTCGACTGGGCCTTCAGTATTCCCAGGGCATCGTGGCGGGGTCAAACGCTCGCTCTGTTGCTCTGCTTCACGCCTTCAAACAGGTGCTCTTCCATAAAGTGTAGACCTGTAAAAACATACCCATTAAATTGACTGTACTTATACAGTATAGCACTTTTCTATCTTGTCAGGATACTCAAAGCACTTTACATAACAATCTGTGTCCTCATTTACCCGTTCATAAAGCACTCTACTATATACAAAGAATAATCAGAGCTTTATCACAGTCATACACCGATGGGACACACATCGGAGGCAATGAGGGGTTCAGTGTCTTGCCCAGGGGCACTTCGGCATGTGACTGCTGGTGGACTCGAACCTCCAACTCTTGCATTGGGGGACGACTGCTCTAACCACTCAGCCACAGCCTCTTGTTAAGAGTAATTTGTAATTAAGATGGCATCGACTATCAATAGTAAACAATCCTGTTTAAACAATTTAAAGACATTTTAGACATCAGTCCTACGTTATGTTTCACAGACATGGTACTTCTGTACAGACTAACTGCTTTTTTCTGGCAGATTGATTGAAGTGCGAATGTTTTCAGAGCCACTAGGTGTCGCTGTATTCTCCAAGAACATGTAAACACTACTTACTGCAGAGAAGAAAACAGGCTTTCTCTGCTTGGTTTTGAAGCCTGAATTTAGACTGAAATCAAACCCAACAAATTGATTTAGAACACTGGACTTAACTTTTGATTCTTGAAGATGTTTTGCTTCTTATGGCATTTTGTTCCTCGGATGAGAAGCCAAACATCTGCAGGAGTCAAGAAAGAAGTCCAGTTTAGAGAATTAACAGCAGCAGGGTTTGATATCAAATCTTCGTTAGTTACCTCATTAAATTTTTTGTTTGTTTGTTTAATCATCAGGTAGTAAGGGACTATACTACACCTCCAAACGAAGAGCTATCTAGAGACTTGGTCAATAAGCTGAAACCTTATATCAGGTAAAAAAAAATAAACATCAGTTTAGCCATGAATGTTTATGTAACTATTAGTTTTATTCAGAAATGTCACTCTGTGTTAATAATTTAATATTTTGTAAACCAAACAGTTGATTTCCACTGCTTCAGTACATTAAAAAAAATAATTAGCCTTTTGTTTTTGCAGTTTCTTGAATCAGTGTCGTCCTCTGTCAGCCAGCATGGGAAACGCAATCAAATATGTCAAGAAAGAGATCTCCAATATTCCCAGTCAATGCAAGGAAGAGGAGGTTGGTGTGTGCATTGCTACGTTACAGGTTTTAAAGCGTCACACATATCCGGTTCTGGACTTTGGTCTGTGAGGGCAGCTGCTGTGGTCCTTATTATCATCAAGCTGAGGACCGGACCTGCTGGCAGGACCTGCTAAGCTGCTAACAAGACCATAATGGAACCATGATGTTGAAAGAACCTCACTGCTAACCGAATCACACTGTAGATGTATTTCTTTTTCAACTTTAGCATCTTGTATTTATTAGTTTTTTTTTGTTGGTATTTTAGTCAAACTCAAAGTCAACTTTATTGTCAAAACTGCAATATGTACAGGACATACACAGGATTGAAATTGCATTTCTCTCTGTCCCTCGGTGCAACAGTAAACATTTAAACACTAAAACACTAAAACATTTAATAAACATAAGCATAAAATGAAATAATAAAAGTGTAATACTGTCCTGAGTTTTTGCATAGTAGTTTTTGCATAGTAGTAGTATGAAAGTATGAAAAGTTACACCAACACTAAAACACTAAACATTTAATAAACATAAGCATAAAATGAAATAACAAAAGTGTAATACTGTCCTGAGTTTTTTGCATAGTAGTATAAAAGTGTAAAAAGTATATCTATAAAATAAAATGAAAGTTCTGGCATTGACATTTGTAATAGAGTGACAAAGCAGCATATGAAGTTTATGTACACAGTATATGTATGAGGTAGTTGATATTGGTATAGAGGTAAAGTGGCATATGCAATAAGGCTAGTAAAAAAATATATATCAGCAGTAGTGTAGATATAAAAAGTAGTGTAAATGTAAACAGTAGTAATAAATAACCAGTAGTATTGAATGTAAACAGTATTAATAAATGTAAACAGTGAATGTAACAGTAGTATGACTATAGGCAGTGATGTAATACAAACATTAGTGCAAATATGAGAAGTAGTGCAAACTGAATGAGCACATGACCGTGAGTTGAGTGAATAACCCGTTTTGATGACACAGAGTCCAGTGTTAAAATCTTTGTGTTGTGTGGTGGTGTGTGAAAGTTTTTTGTGATTAAGGCAGTACAAGTGGGAGGGGAGGCAGAGCAGGCAGAGAGTTTAGCATCCTGACTGCCTGATGAACAGAGCTGTCATTTAGTCTGCTGGTTCGAGCCTGGAGACTCCTCAGTCTCCTCCCTGAAGGCAACAGGCTGAAGCAGCTGTGTAGTGGGTGTGTGGGATCACCTGCCATGCAGAGGGCTTTCCGAGTTTAGTAGTATTTTTGAATGTTTTTAGTATGTTAGTAGTATTTTTTATTGTATTCTTAGTATGTTAGTAGTATTTTTTATATTGTTTTTTAGTATGTTGGGATTTTTTTTAGTATGTTAGTTTATTTTATTTTTTTGTATTTTAGTAGTATTTTTGAATATGTTTTTTAGTATGTTAGTAATTTTTATTGTTTTTTTAGTATTAGTAGTATATTTTTTTAAGTATTTTTGAATGTTTTTTAGTATGTTAGTATAGTATTTTTATTACTTTTTTAGTATGTTATTAGTATTTTTTTTAATGTTTTTTACTATGTTAGTATTTTTTATGTTTTTCGTATGTTAGTGGTATTTTTTATTTTTTCGTATTTTAGTAGTATATTTTTAGTACGGTATGTTATTGTATTGTTTTTTTAGTATGTTAGTATTTTTAACATGTTTTTAGTATGTTAGTATTAATGTTTTTTTGTATGTTAGTAGTATTTATTATTGTTTTTTCAGTATGTTAGTATTTTTTTTTTGTATGTTACCAGTAGTAGTCTTTAAAAAAATTGTATGTTAGTATTTTTTTATGTTTTTTTAGTATGTTAGTAATATTTTTAGTATTTTTGCTGCATGCTTTGATGTTTCTTGTATTATTGGGGGGGTCGAGATGGTTCTCGTCCTAAACATTTCATTGCGTTGTTGACTTCGTGTCACTTTTGCACATGACAAATAAAATCTAACCTATAACACGCCATTCTTCTGTCTGTTTTAGGCAAAGAATAAACTCCTCAGCTGTATGGAGTTGTACATTAAAGACAAGATCATTCTTGCTGCTAAAGCTATCGCTGAGTCCGCCATAGAAAAGATCAGCGACGGTGACGTTATTCTAGTTTATGGATGGTAAGACAATTAACATACTGTATTTTAACTGTGGCTGTAAACTGTCTCCTGCACTGCTTCAGACTTTAATAAGCACAAATGTGTCCAGACACTTTCTCTTCCATTTTTGGCTTTTCTTCCTTCCACAACAACTCAACGTTTTTACCTCCGTCAGCTCTTCTCTGGTCAACCACATCCTGTTTGAGGCCTTTGAGAAAAGAAGGAAGTTCCGCGTCGTAGTCGTGGACAGCAGGCCGCGGCTGGAGGGCAGGGAGGCTCTGAGGTGCCTCGTCCAGAGAGGCATCAGCTGCACCTACGTCCTCATCTCGGCTGTCTCCTACATCCTTCCAGAGGTAATGGGAAAGTGCTGATTCTGCCACGTTAAAGCGCTTCGTCAGATTTGTCTAGAAGAACGTTGTTGTTCCTTTTCTAGGTATCAAAGGTGTTCCTTGGCGCTCACGCGCTCTTGGCCAACGGCTACGTCATGTCTCGAGTTGGGACTTCTCAGATTGCTCTGGTGGCCAAAGCTTTTAACGTGCCTGTGCTGGTTTGTTGTGAGACCTACAAGTTCTGTGAGCGGGTGCAAACGGACTCCTTCGTATCCAACGAACTCGGTACGGAAAGTCTGCAGTTTCTGCTCCCTAAAAAAGATTAGAGTGTTTTTCCCTTTCGTTAACGAAGCACCTGAGATTTTTATTAATGAAAAGTGCATTATAAATTGAATTCATTATTATTATTATTATTACCTGCTGTTAAATCTATCCTGTAACTTTCATCGTTCCTCTCCAGATGACCCAGATGACCTCATTGTGACCCGTAAAGGTAAAACTCAGTTGGAGAACTGGCAGGAAGTGCCCTCTCTTGGTCTGCTCAACCTGGTGTATGACGTGACGCCGCCTGATTTTGTGGATCTAGTCATCACAGAACTGGGAATGATCCCGTGCACCTCAGTCCCGGTGGTGCTGCGAGTTAAAAACGTGGACCAGTGAACAGCCTTCATTTCAGTTTGTGCGCACGAGTCCTTGCACACGACACGCTATATCGTGCTTTTAGCATGCAATAAATGTATATCAGAAACGGCATAACCTTTTAAATGGTGTTCCTTTGTTTTTTTTTGTTTTTATGGTTCCTTTTCAAAATCTTAATAAAACGGCAAGATGTCAATATTTAAGATACCCATCTGAACTTGACGTTAGTCGTATACGACATGAAATTAACCATCGTGTTTTTTAATTACTGTGAAACTTTATTGGTCTCATAAATTCCTGAGACTTGTTTTTAAAGACCCGATCACTAAAAAGTGTGAGACACAAACCAGTGACAAGTTTCTGTTGTCACAGGCAGCAGATGATTCTCATGTGGTTGCACTTTGATTGAACCATAAATTTTACTAGCACAGTTGGTAACTCTAAATTGTCCCTAGGTGTGAGTGAGAGAGTGAATGGTTGTTTGTCTCCATGTGACTGTGATGGACTGGAGACCTGTCCAGGGTGTGACTGCTGGATACCAGTGACCTGAAAAGGCATTAGTGGTTAAAGTAATGGATACATTTTATTCTCATACTGTATTAGGACTAAAACACAAAATAGAAAAAAATCTGTAAAATTGCCAAACACTGTTCATAAAAGTTTCAGGATCTACATTTGTGTTTTTTTTTAATTATTACCTCAAATCCCAATAGGATGAATCTTCAAAACAACAACTTATACAACACTCACAAAAACATTTTTGTCTTTCACATTTTTCTTCCAAATACTCAGTAATGCAACACTTTATGAAACAAATACAAAAAAACTTATTAACCACAACTTACTTATGGATTTTAACACTTTGCTTTACTGGGCTGTAAAACTTTAAATTACACGATTTCGTAATTAAACGCAACATCCTGTTTATGGTGCATTAAAGTGATTACGTAATGGTTAAAGCCCATTTGAACATGGAAGTTTAAGTGGTTTGCCTTACCGGTACAATTTACTTAAAAATTGTAATTAAAAAACAATTGAGTAAAAACATATATAACTATTGCTCAAAATCTGAACATGCTCGAGGAAATGACATTTCTGTAAACACTCGAATAGATGAGTCATTCATAGTTTTCACTATTATCTGTCAGCCTACTGCAATAAAAAAATAATACTAAAACAGTATTTGTCATTTATGACAAATGTAACATTTAAAATGTTGTATCTTTACACTGAAATTCTATTTGTACAATAAGTCAGTTTCCCCCACTTTACCTAAAGTAAAATGCAGCCTCTTCTAAAAAATTGTAACCCAAATTAAAAAATAAAAAATGCACGAGGTTGCATAAGTTCCTTTGAGGAGTGCGATTCTGTCAGTGGTGACTCAGTGCCTTAGCTATCCGTCTCTGTGTAACCCACAGCAGGAAGGACATCACGAGTGTAGATGCTGCAAGAGGCCCGAAAACCTGGAGAGTTGGAAACCCACCCTATTGACACATTATTAGAAATATTAAAAAAATAAAGTTTGTTGGTGGTAAACATTAAAATGAACTTGACAAATATCGTGACAGATCAGATCTTTTGAAGAGCGGTTTTGTGGAAAGCGTATAAACAATATCTTACCTGTTGTAGGCATTGACTTTGACTTTAATTTGGAGATTTTTTTTTTTTACTTGCGAAATTTGACGTATGACACAAACATTACAATTAAGACAAAAACACAACAGAGTTAAATTCTGATTGGATAGATGAGCTAAAGCAGGGGTGGGCAATTATTTTATCCATGGGGCCACATGAGAAATAGAAAATATTGTGGGGGGCCGGGCCAAATGACATAATTCAATACTGCATAATATTAATAGTATTTCTTTATTAAAAGCAGTAAATATCATTGTTTAGACAAACTGGTAAAAGTATTAGTTATGATTAATCAACAAAATAAAAAGCATGAGTGGACATTTTTGAGGGCTAACGTTGTCTTGTGACTTGCTCGTGACAACAATTCAATTATGCACATTGCGCATGTCTTGATTTACATATTGCATCATTTTGTACGTGAATTTAAAAAAACCATCAAAATTAAAGCAATTCAGTCCACAAATGAGGTAAAATTAGAAACTATGTTTTTGATGTAACTCCCCTTACGGGGGCTGGTCAGAGTCAACCAACGGGCCGCATGTGGCCCTGGGGCCGTACAATGCCCAGGTCTGAGCTAAAGGCTAGTCTGAGTAAAGACCAAATATGATTGCTGCTGTCCTAAAACAACTTATAAAAACAAAATCACAATTCATGCAAACATTGCTTTATAAACTTTCACAACCCCGTCAGTTCCCACAGTTCTCGTGTAATTATGGTTATTTACAGGAGCAAATGAGGACCACTTATGGTGCGACAGTCCTACAAAACCTTTATTTAACAAGGAAAAACACAGGAAATCTACGATCTCTTTTACAAGAGGGTCCTGACTAAGACTAGCGGAGACACAAAGATAAAGTTACAATTTTAAAACATCAAATAACAAAATGGACAGAATAAAAGTAAAAACATTCAAACTGATCAGTCGAACTAAACGAGCCAAGGGCCAAAAGGGCAAATACAATTCAGGGAAAACACCAAGATTTTAAACGTTATAGAATTTAAACCTATCTAAAGTAACCATGTTTATTTCTGCTGAAACACACATTTAATGTAAAACTGACGTCGATGTAAAGGTTTTGCATGATGCTTTATAAATTCATGGGATTGGAGTTGTTTTAAGGCAGCAGATTTCTGGTCTTGGATCTCATTCAGACTAGCCACAAGTTCATTAATCTGATCAAAATCAAACTTGTTTCTCAAAGACTGGAGTCAATCAACATAGAGCTGCGATTTCTGGCTCGAGCCCTATAGCCCGACCTGAAATTTGGGCCAGGTCGGACCAAAATGTGCTTGATGGGCGGGCTGGGTTGGGCTTTTGATACGGTTTTACGAATCATACAGCACAAAGAAAACTAAATAAGAATGCACAATATAAAATTGTGTTAATGTATTTGTTGAGGAGGAGGCAGTAAGTTTACGCTGAGGATGAGAACGAAATAAAATAGTGCAATCAGACTGAAAAGAGAATAGCTATATTTACACGCGCAAAATTCTTTGATTGGATTGAAATGTATTCAGATTAAATTATCAGAATGTATCGTTTGTGTACATGGGTACAATATGTTCACGACAAGCGTTTACATGCAGTGGGCTTTTCTGAAAAGAAGTACTGACATGTG
>JBBPBX010033107.1:13231-33458 GCA_038048925.1 Garcialebias charrua | reverse complement strand
AACCAAAGTGCTGTACAATAGAAACAAACCAGCAAAGCAGACAGGAAAACAAAAAATAAAAACATAATATAGATAGAAATAGCAACAGAAACTAACTAAAATGGTGAACAGTGTATATTACAGAGAGGATCAAAACAAATGACATAGTGTTAAAGGCGAGAGAATAGAAGTGGGTTTTTACGCGAGACTGCCTGACACTCAGTGGCAACTCATTCCACAGTCTTGGACCTGCAACTGAGAAGGCCCTGTCACCTCTGAGCTTCTTTCTCTTTGTGTTTTTTTTTCAGTCTGGGACAGAGATAGCAGTTGACTTCTTCCGCTTCAGGGAAATTTGCCAGATCACCTGCAGCAAAGATGTCTGTGATGACTGAACTCTGAACTTTTCCAGGGACAGGTGGGACCAGGTCCAAGAAGAGCTTGTTGTGAGTAATGAGGAAAAATACAGCCACACTTGTTATTAAGATAATTTTCTCCACTGCTGGAGAAATTCACTGCAACTAGATCTGTGCTTTTAGCAGAAAATGTAGACAAGTTGGTCTTTTTGGACAAAAACTTAAAAACTTGATTACGGTAGTTGGATTGTAAACATTTTGTTGCTGCTTATTGTTCTGGTTCTGACTGTTATTGTATTTATTAAGATTTTTATTATTGTTAGTATAGTTTATTTATTGTAAAGAATGCCATTTATTTAGATTAAAGATTAAATTAAGATTATATTACACATTAAACTGTATTCTGAATTTGACAGTAATTTATTAAGCGTTTGTCTTTGCTCAGGCTGGGCGCGTGCCCAAGAGTATAGCAGATCAGGGAGCTCCACCTCAGCTGCCTTTCTGGACTCACCTGCCCCTCCTCACTCACCTGTAGCAGCACCACCAGCGACTTCTGCATCACCTGACCCTCCAGCATCACCAGCACCTTCTGCATCACCTGCCCCTCCATAAAGGTAACATTTTTATTTTTATTTTTTATATAACTCGGCTGCCTCTCCTGACTCACATGTCCCTCTTCACTCACCAGCACCTTCTGCATCACCTGCCCCTCCATAAAGGTAAGGACTTTTTTATTTTCTTTTTTATTTTATTTCTTTTTTTTATATATAACTCGGCTGCCTCTCCTGACTCACCTGTCTCTCTTCACTCACCAGCACCTTCTGCATCACCAGTACCCTCCACCTCAGCTGCCTTTCTGGACTCACCTGCCCCTCCTCACTCACCTGCACCAGCATCAACATCACCTTCTGCATCACTTGCCCCTCCACCTCAGCTGCCATTTTGGACTCACCTGCCCCTCCTCACTCACCTGCACCAGCATCACAACATCACCTTCTGCATCACTTGCCCCTCCACCTCAGCTGCCATTTTGGACTCACCTGCCCCTCCTCACTCACCTGCACCAGCATCAACATCACCTTCTGCATCACTTGCCCCTTCACCTCAGCTGCCATTTTGGACTCACCTGCCCCTCCTCACTCACCTGCACCAGCATCAACATCACCTTCTGCATCACTTGCCCCTCCACCTCAGCTGCCATTTTGGACTCACCTGCCCTTCCTCACTCACTTGCCCCTCCTCACTCACCTGCAACTTCTGCAAGTCCCTCCCAATAAGCCTTTCTCCCTCCCCTGCAACACCCCTTCCATAAAAGTAAGGACATTTTCTTCTCTTTTTTTAGAATACAGTGTACAGTAAACTGGAAATTGTGTTAAAAATATGGACATTATAGATGGTCTATTAAATTTATAAAACAAAGTTCTTAATTAATTGGAGCCTTTTAAGTGCATATATATATATATATATATATATATATATATATATATATATATATATATATATATATATATATATATATATATATATATATATATATATATATATATATATATGTATATATATATGTATGTATATACATATGGTATTTCTGTTTTTATTTGTCAGTTTCGGTCCTCCAGTAAATGTCAACACTTCTGCTTGTCTTGGACAAATGTTTTCTTTTACACTTGATTTAAGGCTGGTCTCATCTGTATTTGATAGAGAAAGATAAAAATTAATATTTCATATTTGAAATGGAAGCATATTTGGTGTAATTATTTTTAGGAAAATGGTGAACTTGGCATTCTTAGTGGAGACAGGGAAGAATATTTGGAAATGTTAGTTTACTTAAATTGCTTTTTTAAGTTCAATTGCTGCCTTAAAATCTTGAGTTAAATGAATTCAAAAAGGGAATTGGTATGTCAGTTTAACTTTAACATGAGAGTTGAAAGTATATATTGGGTATACAGTAATTGTTTGTTACTTTAACAAATGAAAACAAGTTTTTATGAATGGATAGTGTAACTTTGCAAGTTGTTTAAACTCAGAGTATGAAGTTCATACAACAAGTACCGGTAAACATTAATTAAACAGGGGTATAACTTAGTTATTTGAGTTCAAATAGAATATGATTGTAATTTTACTTGACAAGAGTACCAGTACTCAATTTTTGGAGAATGAATAATGTTCTATAGTTAGTCATTTCAACTTATGGTATCATATTTAAACAATGACATCATAAATTGGGCTACTTTTCTAGCTTGCCATCCTAAGTTGGAAAAAAAACATTTGAAGTTGCGTTAACTTGTTTTTAAGGCAGCTTTTGAACTCAAGGTTTTAAGTTTAACCACCCTATTTATTTTAACAGTGTAGTCATTTCAAGTTTGTACTACTTGATGTATTTAAACATTATCAGCTGCTTGAGATTTTTTGTAAGTTTTGTTTCATGTGCTTTGATTAATACAAAGTCAACATTTCTGAGTACCGTACATGTATTCTGTACTTGGATCAAGGGCAACAAACTAATAAAAATTGATTTTTGTTACCTTTAAAAATGTCTCATCTTGTACTTAAATTTTTGAGTTCTGTTAACTAACTTTCCTGGGTTAAAAAGTGAAAACTTTAAAGTCTTGATAAATGAAAAAAAGGGGCTTCGTTTTGTCCTGGTATAGAGTAGGGAGAACAGTACAGCATAGTTTGTGGATAACAGACGAGATGAAGTACCTAGAGAACCCATGCATGTACACGGAGAACATGCAAACACATGCAGAAAGACATCTGGCTGGGATTTTAACACCTGCAACAGTACTACCAACTGCGCCATTGTGCAGCCTCAAAACTGTAAATATACTCAGAACCCAATTTTAGGTCTTTTGCAGCTTCACAATAAATTATTTTCATGTGTTCAATGTTAAACTGGTTAGATGTATGGAGTCTTTTTGGAGCTGGTATACAAGTTTTTAGCTACTTCTCTCAATTCATGATAAATAAAGGTTCTGGACCAAATTAGTCCACCTCCGATATGAGTAACATAAACGGATGTGGGCCGGATGAAGCATTCCATGAACGGGTCCAAAACGGATCCGGGCCGGATGAAACATTCCATGAACGGGTCCAAAACGGATCCGGGCCGGATGTACCCAAAAACCCTCTTTAATGAGTGGATCCGGATAGGGTCCGGACCATATCCGATCTGGATCTGTGATCCGGATCCGAATCGGATCCGATCCGCTGTGCAAGTGGACTCCGATCCGGATCCGTTTTAAGCATCCGTTTCGGATCCTACGGTAGATCCGGAACGGATCCGGTCCGGAATCCGTTTGCTATCAGGGAATGAAGGTTATGAAGAATGGGCGTAATATGTTCAAATTTACGAACTCGCAACAAGATCCTTGCTGCACTGTTTTGAATATATTGAAGTTTCTGAAGGTTTTTGCCAGGGATTCCAATAAACAGGGAGTTGCAGTAGTCGAGCCTGGAGGAGACAAAAGCATGGACGAGCTTCTCAGCATCGGAAAAAGTTAGGGATGGGCGAAGTCTAGAGATGTTTCGAAGATGGAAGAAGCAAGTTTTAAACAGAAGCTTAATGTGATTTTCAAATGTAAGATTGGAGTCCATTTTTATTCCAAGATTAGTAACAGAGGTGGAGAGGGGGATGTCTTGTCCAGAAAAGGAAAGTGTTGTTATAGTAGATGTTTGTACCTGGTGAGGGGTGCCAATCAGTATGGCCTCGGTCTTGGAGCAGTTTAATTGAAGAAAGTTCTGATTCATCCATGCCCTAATTGCCTCCAGGCAGGCAGAGAGGGCAGTGAGTGAAGATGGAGATGACAATGGGGAAGATGAGGATGCTCCAGTCCTGATGTAAAGCTGTGTATCGTCGGCATAACAGTGAAAAGAAATGTTGAACTGATTAATAATTTGACCTAAAGGCAGCATGTAAAGGGAAAACAACAGTGGCCCCAGAACTGACCCCTGAGGGACACCACAGGAGACAGAGACTGTCTGGGACGTGGCGTTGCCAAGACTAACACATTCCAGCCTATTGGAGAGGAAAGATTTAAACCAGTCCAGGACGGTGTCACAGAGACCGACCTCCACATGAAGACGGTGGAGGAGGATACTATGGTCCACAGTGTCGAAGGCTGCAGTGAGGTCAAGGAGGACAAGGATGGAGGGAGAGCCAGTGTCAGCAGCCAAGAGGACATCATTAGTAACCCTCAGCAGTGCAGTCTCAGTACTGTGAGCTGCCCTGAATCCAGACTGGAACTTCTCATACAGGGAGTGTTGTTGTAAGTGATCCTGCAGCTGAGCAGCAACTGCTTTTTCCAGCACTTTAGACAGAAAAGGGAGGTGTGAAATTGGGCGGTAATTAGAAAAAATGTCGGGATCCAAATTAGATTTTTTCAGAAGAGGCCTAATGATGGCAGTTTTTAGAGGCAGTGGAACATGACCAGATTGAAGAGACTGATTTATTATTTGAGTGATAAGTGGGCCTATTGCAGAGTGATTGGATTTAATGAGAGACGAGGGGAAAGGACATTCTAAAGGACATTCTTGCACCATATTCATCCACCCGGTCTCTACGATCACAGAACAGTAATCTACTTCACATTCCACGAACCAAATTAAGGACCATGGGAGACAGGGCATTCTGTGTGGCTGCCCCCCGCCTATGGAACTCCCTTCCTGACTGCCTGAGAGCTCCACAGTCACTGGTTGACTTTAAAAGCGGTTTAAAGACTTTTCTTTTTAAGCAAGCCTATTCTGCCCCCGCATGATTTTATCTTTGATCTTGGTTGATAGTATTATTGATTTTACTTGATTTTATCACTTGTTTTATTTATTTATTTATTTATTTTTTAAGCAGGCCTATTCTGCCTCCACATGATTCTGTTTTTAATCTTAGTTAATACCATTATTGATTTTATTTGATTTTATCACTTGTTTTTATTGTTGTAGCACTTTGAGATTTTTATTAATGAAAAGTGCGGTATAAATTGAATTTATTATTATTATTATTATTAAAGGATCCAGGGCGCAGGATGAAGGCTTCATTTTCTTGATGATGGCCTCCACCTCACTCTGAACAACTTCGAATTACAAGAATTACATTAAAAGTGTTAATTTTAATAAAATGCAGACATGTCTGCATTAATTCTGTGTAACTGTTCTGCTATTATTTATCCAGCAGACGTTCAAAGCCGATTACTAACCACTAGATGGCTGTAATCAGAGCTGTAATCATTCTTTCTGGCCGCTAGTGCTCTGTGGCAAAATGGCGGCGCCCTGTTGACATCCTGTTGTTAGCTTACGAGTAGCATCTAACAAAATCGGATTTAAAACAACTTTTGGAAAGAGTTTGAGCCTATGCATGATAATCGCTCGAACCACGTTCTTATAAGAGCACATATCGATGTGGTCAGACAGTTTAGAACAGGTTCTGTGATTTTTAAACTTTTAAAGAAAAATGTTGGTTCCATAATATAAAATAAATGATGTCACACCTGAGACCATATCAACTTGTCACACCTTACCAACTAAATCAGATAAAAATAAACCACCCATTGTCATCAAGTTCATCAGTAGAAAAGCAAGAAACAATTTATTGGTACAAGCTAGAAAACTGAAAGGGACAAATGTGTACATAAATGAGCATTTAACTAAAAAAAATGGTAACATTGCCCATGGTTGTTGAGGAAACAAAAAAAATTAGTGAAGACTTGGACAAAAAATGGAAACATCTGGGTTAAGGCTAATGAAGAATCACAAGCTAAAGTGATCAAGGAACTGAGGGATTTAGAGAAATTTAGATGAGTTAGTTAGGGAATAAATTGAAAAGTAAACTGAAAAAACTTGGTATGCAATTAATAAAATATGGATTAATAAAATATGGATGTAAATAAATACAAACACTAAGACATGAATACAGATAATAATAATAATAATAATGAATTCAATTTATAACGCATGTTTCATTAATGAAAATCTCAAAGTGCTACAATGCTACAATGCTACAAAAAAAGATGAAGACTCTGAACTTAAAATATATGATGTAGATTATCAGTTTTGTTCAAATTTCTTTCCAGTAATCAATGAATGTGAATATTATAATGAAGAGCAATTTAACAATATCAACAGGACAATAGATGACCTTTCCATTATTCATATTAATAGTAGAAGTTTAAGTGCAAATTTATCAAATATAACAGATTATTTAAAACAATTCCACAGAACATTCAGTATAATAGCTGTCTCCGAAACATGGTCTAATGATGAAAATATAAACAGTGTTAACATTGATGGGTATGAACTTTATTATATGAACAGAAAAAATAAACGAGGTGGTGGAGTGGCTCTATTTATAAATAAAGAAATAACATGTAAAAAGATTGACAAAATGTCGGTTATAGTAGAAAATCTCATGGAGATGATTACAGTTGACATAATAAACACTAATTCAAAAAACATAACAATAAGTTGTATATATCGATCACCTGAGTCAAATATAGAACTATTCCTCGATCAAATCATGGAGATGTTGGAGCGGAGTATTAATAAAACTGTGTTTTTGTGTGGAGACTTCAATATTGACTTAAATAAAAATACAGACTCAACTAACATCAATACATTCATTAATTCAATGAATAGTTTAAATCTGTATCCATTAATATCTAAACCGACAAGAATTACCACTCACAGTGCCACTATAATTGATAATATCTTTACAAACATAACTAATACAGAGATAATGGGAGGAATTTTGATTACTGATGTAAGTGACCACTTACCAGTTTTCACAATTTATGATAAACATCATTGTCATATAAAAGGAGATACAAACAAGAGAAAAATAATCAATACATCAAAAAAGGCTTTGAATAATCTAATTCACGATCTACAGGAACAAAATTGGAAGACGGTGTATGTTGATGATGTTAACATATCATATGATGTATTTATGAACACCTTGGGAGCATTGTACGAGAAACATTGTGTGCAAAAAAATTATACAAAACGAAATACTGTTGATAAACCATGGATGACAAATGGATTGAAAAACGCTTGTAAAAAAAGAATAATTTGTACTCGAGCTTCTTGAAATTGAAAACAAAAGAAGCAGAAGAAAGATACAAAAAGTATAAAACCAAACTGGTTTGGATCATAAGAAAACATAAGAAAGACTATTATAGTAATTTATTAGACAAAAGTAATGGTAATATGAGATCAACATGGCAAATAATGAATAGCGTTCTAAAAAATCATGAATCCAAATCAAGTATTCCACAATATTTTGTTAAGGATGGTAATGATATCCATGACCAAAATGTGATTGTAAATGAGTTTAATAATTATTTTGTAAATGTTGGCCCAAGCCTTGCAAACAAAATACCTACAGCAGATGCAAACGTGAATCACAAAATTACGAGTTGTGCCAATAGTATCTTTTTGGAAGGAACTGACAAAGAAGAGGTAATGGATGTTGTAAATGACCTTGCAGATAAAAGATCAAAGGATTGGGTTGACATGGATATGATGTTTGTAAAAAATATAATGAGTTATGTCATTGAGCCATTTGTACACATCTGTAACCTGTCATTCAAATCAGGAATATTTCCAAATAACATGAAAACAGCCAAAGTGGTTCCACTTTTTAAAAATGGGGATAAGCGTGACTTTAATAATTATAGACCAATATCACTGTTGCCACAATTTTCAAAAATTTTGGAGAAATTATTTGGGATAAGATTGGATCGATTCATTGATAAACAAAACACACTTAGTAACAGTCAATATGGATTCAGAAAAAAATAAGTCTACATCAATGGCACTTGTTGAATTGGTGGAACAAATAACAAATACAATTGATCAAAAGACGAGTTGTATTAGTATTTATGTTGATTTAAGGAAGGCATTTGATACTATAGATCATGGAATTCTTCTTGACAAACTATATAAATATGGTATTAGAGGCATTAAAGTGGGTAAATACTGTAGTTATTTGGAAGATCGAAAACAATTTGTTCAAATTCATGACATAAGATCCAAATTTAGTAATATCACATGTGGAGTGCCTCAGGGCTCAGTACTTGGACCCAGGTTATTTAATTTGTATGTAAATGACTTGGTTAATGTGTCAGACTTTTTTAGATGTGTTTTATTTGCAGACGACACAACATTTATTTGTAAGGGTGATGATACAGAACAAATGCTGGAGTTAATACAGTCAGAATTTGTGAAAATCCAAAATTGGTTTTGTCTAAATAAGTTATCATTAAATCTGGATAAAACTTATTACATGATACATAGCAACAGAAAAACTGATGTTCACGCTCCATTTTTGGTAGACAGAACTGAAATTTGTAGAGTTAGTGAGGTGAAATTTTTGGGTGTTATTATTGATGAGAAATTAACATGGAGACCTCACATAAACAAATTGAGAACAAAAATATCCAGATCAATAGCAGTTCTGTATAAAGTAAGAGAGTTTTTCACTGATAAAGCATTGTTTATGTTGTATAATGCAATAGTTGTTCCTTATTTGGCTTACTGTATTGAAGTCTGGGGTAAAGCATGTAAAACTATAACTAATCCTTTGTTCATTTTACAGAAAAGAGCTGTACGAATTATTATGAAAAAAAACTATAGATATCCGTCGACTACTTTATTTTATCAACTGAAAATTTTGAAGTTCTATGATTTGGTTAATTATAACATTTTGTTGCTTATGTATAAGGCACATAAAGGCATGTTGCCTGACAATATTCAAACACATTTTGTTAAAAGAGAGAGTGTATATTTTCTTAAAGGAATTGAGATGTTTGTGAAGCCTTATTTTAGTACTAGTTTGAAGGAACGATCCACAATAATTCAGGGAATAGGATTGTGGAATGGTTTGGAAGATACTGTTAAGAATGCCAGATCACTGTGTACATTTAAGAGACTGATAAAGACGAGTTTCTTGGAAGAATATGGGAATCGTTAATACATATATCTACTTAAGTTGTTGTCTGATTTGATTAAGATGTTTGAGTTTTTAATGTTTTTAATTTAGCTAGATTGTTATTTTCTTTTTGAATTAAATTTTTTATATACTGTATATATAATTTGAAATTTCGTCTTGTATGGAAACATACACAGATGACAAAAATGTGACATTATTATTATTTACATTAGAATTGAGTAAAAAGGGGCAGTTTTCATAAGACTAGTTCTTCTTCTGCCACCTTTCATTTTATTTAATTTACTTTTTGTTATTGTATTGTATGTATAATTGTCATGTTTTTAAATGAAATGAATAAATTTTCAAAAAAAAAACAACAACAAAAAAACAATGTTCATAAAAACAGTAAAAGACCTATCAGATAAATAAGATTTAAACCAGTTTAAAACAGTGCCAGAAATACCAAATAGAGCTCTCAATCTATTGATAAGAACAGTGTGATCCACAGTATCAAAGGCTGAAGCCAGATCCAAATCAACAAACACAGTGTAATTTCTAGAATCAGCTGTCATCAACATATCACTAGAATCTTTTAGTAATTGTTATGAAATAAAAATGTGTTTTTGTCCTCGTGTTTTTATTCTCCAAGAGGGGTTTTCAAACAGTGTTAAAATGACCAGTCTCTCTCTTATAAAATCTGTTCTGGTGAAGTTCTTAAAGAATGATCAGTTTGTGCCTGTCCTACAGGCTTGGAGCATGATGAGGAGACCTGGCGCCTCTTTGTCAGTTTTACGACTTTGTAGAATATATGACTGGGAGAAGTCCACTGAAAGCCACTCTCTGGCTCTGCATGTTTGCTCAGTCAGGGAGTGTCAGAACAAGCCCTAATCTATGTGTGTCTTTGGTGTGGTTTGGTGTCCAGTTGCACTGATTGGTCACTTGGTGGTCTACTAGTGTGTGTGATTTGTGGGTGCTCAGCATTGCTGTATATTTAGTTTTGGAAACCAGAGTAAGCTGAAACCCCCTGAGGCCTGGGTAAACCAGAACAGAAGCTTTCTGGCAGTGGGGTAGGACAAGAAAACAAAGCAAAACTTCTCTTATTGGTTGAGAGCAGAAAACGCCCCACAGAAGAGTATAAAAATATAAGTTTCCCTCCAACAGACAACGCAGAAGCAGGCCACAAGGGACCAACCCATCAGGTTGTATGCTGTCTCCATGAATGCGCATTCATGTTCTCTTTGTTCTCTATCTTTCTTTCTTTCTCTCTCTGTCTTCTCATATGAGATCATATATATATATATATATATAGCTTATAAAATATAACAAATGTATTCTGTGACTTTTAAACTTATGATTAATTAAACTGGTTTGGAACTTTAAGTGAGCGTCTGTCGTGTTTAAGTGTATCTCTCCTTTTTGATCCAAAGTGAAACCAAAATAACGAATTTGGGGCGAATAAGAATCAAAGCCAACATTTGGAGGTCCTACCGAGATTGGTTGCACGCGCGGACAGGAAAGGATGAGCGGGAGTCCAGAGCACTGATCAGTGACCGGTCTACACAACAATGAGGTAAGCAGATTGCCTGTTTCAACAAAAATCTGAAATTGGACATTTATAGGCAAATTTTAATTCAGTGTGTTGGACTCCAGTAAGATAAGGAAATAAGGCGAGTAAGTATACGTATACGTGAAGTAAATAATAATACCCAAGTCCCAGGTAAAAACACGCACTGGTCGCGCCTCCCAAATGCCGACGGGCATTTGGAACAGAGGGGTCGGGGTTTTAGAATAAATAAATAATTTATTCGCCGCTGACCCTGTAACTCTGTGACCAAGTTAACTGTAAACTTACTAGAGTGGTGACTAGTTTAAAACAGTGACAATTTAGACTTACTTATAATTCGAGATTAAATAATTAAGGGCGGGACTGGGGTGAGAAATTGAGGAAAACGCGCTGACTTTCGCTGATAAAATAACTCGATAAGAGTTCCTAATCTGGACCAGTTAAAAATAGAATAAAATTAGTCACAGAATACTAAATCCTTTTTTATGTTCTAAAATAATGGTTTCCTGCCATGTGAGGAGTCAACACACATACCAATCTTATTTTATACTCAGAAGGTTCTTTTCATGGTGTCAGAGTCACGCGTGAATGAAGTGCAAAAGTTGGCCTGTCCAGAACGCAGCTGAAATGTCTCCCGCTCCTACTACACACACACACAGTTTTAGCGCACGTCAGTTTGCCTGCCTCACCTGCGTGGCTTGTCTCTGCTCTCCAAACTGCGCGTGGCTCTCTTTGTCTCTGTCTCTCTGCAGCGCTTCGCTGCGTTGGACCAGTGGCGGAGCTAGACTTTTATTGCTGGGGGGGCCGAGAGGGGGCCAAGGCTATAAGGGGTCCACTTACTACAGCACAGTGGGAAAAATGGATTTATCCCAAATTTTTTTGGGATTTGTAGACGCTATGAAATTTTGAAACAACATATTTTTCCCTTAAAATGATACAGGCTCTCAGTTTAAACTTCTGATCTGTGATCTAAATATTTTTAAGTTTAGAAACCAAGTTGTTTTCTAAACAGCTTTAGTGTTTGACTTTTTCCACACTCATAAAACACACAATGAAGTACCCCCCCCCAAAAAAATATATATATACCGGTAAACTTAAATGGTACATATCGCCCCTTGCTGCTTTGAGCATGTAACAGTCACAAGACCACATTGAAATAAGAAATATAAAATATGATAAAAATACATTTCTGTGTTTATTTCATTTCTATTCAAGACACTATGATAAGAATGACTATATATTTAATATAGGCGGATACAGAGTACAGTATCTCTGTTTACAATTCTGGTTGGTGGTGTGCCTCGTGATTTTTTCAATGAAAACACTGTGCCTTGGCTCCAAAAAGGTTGAAAAACACTGGTCTAATGAAAATAAACAGTTTAAGTTAATTAGAATGATTTAAAAAAAAAAGCTAAACAAGAGCATGGTTTTGCTAAATTAGGCTGAAAAGTTGGATTAAAAAATGTAGAATTAGCTGAAAAAGCTGAAACAGGCTATATACAGAAATTATTAAGTAAAATACCTTGATATCACAATATTTTCTTTTTGCCTCAATAAAAGCACTGTCCTACTTGTTATTTATTTAATTGTTCCCATACATATCTTTAAAAAAATGGGAGTTAAAACTGCATATTTCTTGGTGCATTTGTGTGTACAACTGGACCAGTGCTCTGTTTTTATTTTTTATTTATTTTATAGACGTTTTAATAAGATATAACACCGCTGCGGACTGTTGCTCGCTGCTCTCAAAGCCTCTCAGCTTCTGCCCAGAGAGGAGCAAGAGCCGCGCGGCTTCTCTCGTCTTCTCCCTGGCTCCCCGTTCTGCTGTTACCTTTGAAGTTCTTTTCGTTGACTCAGGGCTCGGTTCTGTCCAGAGAGCACGGGGCACGCGCGCTCAGAGCTCCGCTGCGCGGCTACCTTTCTGAACTCCCGACCCACGGGGAGAGAAAAAAGAGAGGGGCAGATCTTCCCGGAGCTTTTGCTAAAAATCTGCTATGAATCATGAAATAACACATTTAGCGTTATTTCTCTACAATATAAATAAACGCTCCTGTATTATTTTTAAATAAACAAATAAATAATGGCGATGCAATTTGAAAACATGGTGAGTCATGGACTTTAAAGAATTCAAAAACGGAAGGAGGAAAATAATGACTACTGTATTTTTTTAGCCTGTATGACATATTTATGGATTGTTTTTTCTTCTTAAACTTTTCACAAGCTATCTGAAGATTAAATATGAAACAAACATTGAGGCGCTGAAGTTAGAACAGTTTTATTTAGATATAGCAGTTAATAGAGTAATAAACGAATTCTCCACCTCCTCAGGAGTTGGTGCTAGGTTCCTGAAACACAAAATAAACATTACATTAAAACGGTTTACACTTCTCCATTTTAACAGGACGAGATCATTTTCTACAGCGTGAATGTGGGTGAAATGAAAGAATAGAACTTCAGCTCAGCTCTGAACGAGGGTCTGGTTTTAACCAGGCTAGAAGGCCTCAGGATTGTACAGTTTTTTGAATAAACAAATAAAATATTTGCGGACAGTTCGAGATAAATTAATTAGGGCCGAATGAACCTTCACGGTTGGAAGGATTGATCAAAAAGGATTATGACATTCTATCTCAATAATTTTAGGTTATAACACTTAAACAACCGGGAAAGTTGGAAAATTGCAGTGAACCTCCCGTTAGCATAGCATAGACTGTCTAACAGCGGACATTTTATAACTTTGTAACGGTAGACAGCTCACATCGGATTCGCTAACAAAGCGTACAGTGGCGCGTCGTGTAGATAAACAATATTGACTTTAAATAATCCAAATTTAGTTTTTGTAGACAAACTTAGCAGCTAACAGCAAAGCTAACGAGCCACTAGGTTCGACGTGGTTCACGAGACGTTGTCGTCGTCTTTATAATTTGTGTATAGGCCGTGAGGATGTAGAACCGAACGTATCATACTTGCATTTTCAAATATAAGAAGCAGAGAAAGTGGATTACCAATCTGGAAGACGTACTTTTGTGAATAGTTCCAGTGAATGTACACGTCTTGTGAGCATTGACCGGAAGAGCAGGGTTGCCAGATCTCTAGACCGAAAGAAGCGATCAGCTCCTTCAAAACAAGCACAATGTCTGCGAGAAGCAAAAATGAAAACCCGCCACAAGCGGATGATCAAATTTGAAAGCGACTCCAGGGAAAAACAAGTCCAATGCCGCCTGAAATAAGCAGACTTGGCAACTATGGGGACGCAAAAGACAGTCGTTTCATGTATAGCCTGAGCAGGGTTGCCAGGTGAGAAATGTAGGATTATCGTACATCCATCATAAACAAAATAAGTATGCTCTATAGTCACTCTATTGTTGAATACTATAGCGTTTGACAGGCACTCACAGCTTTGTGGCGTCAGTACTGGGGGGAACCATTAGACATTAATACGCATTATTGTCTGGTGGCAACTAAAAGAGCTCTACAGAAAGTCTTCTGTTACATTTAGAAAAGCACGATTAGCTGGAATTTCAAGACGCCTTCAGGGTTCACAAAAAACTCCAACAGACAGTTGCGACAGGCTGATGGAAACCGATCACAACTACACGTTCACAGAATGGCGAAATTATTGTATTTTTGGCCTTTTTTGGGATTATTGATCGTACATCGTACAGAGGGCAAAATTATCGTACAAATACGAAAATTGTCGTACAGCTGGCAACACTGAGCCTGAGTATAATGGAGACCCCTGATGGACGAAAAAAGGTACTGCAGACAGGAGCGTAATAATTTCTAGAAAAGCCAAAAACAGGTCGGAGTCACTTTTATTTGTGATTTAATTTAGTCATCCAGTTGGGTTATTCGTTCTGAAACATTTAATAAAAGTAAAAGGATGCAGGTGCAGATTTTAATAACTGTTTGGAGTCAGATGAATAAAAGAAGAGGACAGATTGGGGTTTGAAGAAAAATAAATAATGATAATAATGAATTCAATTTATAACGCACTTTTCATTAATAAAAATCTCAAAGTGCTGGAGAGGGAGTAGCCCTCACAATCAGGTCCTGAATAAATACACCTTTAATTTTAATCTATTGAGGACATAAATTGAATCTCAATTTATAAGAAGTGGAGAATTGGATTTTAAAAATCGACTAGTTGCTTCCTAGATGTGAAAAATGGATTTAAAATTCATTCATTTCTAAATTTTGATGTATTTTTAACATGCAGGAAAGGGTTTTAACAAAACTGGTTTTTTTTATGTCCAGAGGCCCAGATTTAGCTTTTTTAGATTTTTCTACCTGGATTATTGAGCATGCATCAGGGAATTTAACAAAACAGTTTGTTGAATAAATGTTTTAAAACGTGCAATCACTGATCAGTTTTTTAATGTGTAATGCACTTAAATGTTAAACTGAGTAAAAATGTAAAAGGACAATTGATTTAATGTTAATATCTTTATAATTTATTTATTCTTTGCACTGATACAAAGACAAAAAGTGGACCTTTAGAATGGTATTCTGGTCTGACCCCCTTGAGATCAGATTAAGCTGTATGCGGCCCCCAGATCAAAATGAGTTTGACACCCCTGGACTAATAGTTATATACCTGGAACAACAGGCCAAAATGAAAGAGCCCACATTTTACTTTGAATAAATGAGCCACTGAGCTTAATAATTTCAAATTGACAATTTAGGAGGGCATCTAGCGGTGCCGTTTAGACATGAAAATATACACGATACATAAATAAATCCAACAAGAAGGCAGATCTTAGAAGGCTCAAGGAATTGGCTAATTATCATAGACTGTATACTAGCAAGGGGGTCTTAGGAAATAGTAAATTATATTTTCTAAAATAAAAGTAGGCTACAGTATTTTTTGGTTGCAGAGTAAATTGATTATTTCACTATTAGGTAAACTAATGTTTTGGATCTGTTGTGTAGATCAGATTAAAAGATGCCTCCATCGAAGGATCCATAATAAAGATTGTTAACAGAAAATTAATTTGATCCTGGTCTGTTAATGATTTTTTAATTTTTTAATTTTTTAAATAGCCTCATTGAACAGTGTTGGTGGAACGGCAAGAGTGAGTCTTATGAATCCCACCTCATTCTTGCAAAACACATAATGGTAAATATGCATTAAGATAGGCCTCTGTCAAAACACATGCAGCATCTGACTTTTGAATCTCAGCTACTGTGGTTATTGATCAGATCGGATCAGATTTAATATGAAGGTGTGTCCAGAAACTGACTCACTGTGACTTCACTGGGAAGAACAACAACATGGCTGGACTCATATGCAACCTTGCTCAAGAACTTTTGAGGGGCTTACGCAAGGAACGACTGAAAACAACAAAGGCACCAAAAGAACAAAAGACTGTCCACAAAAACTTTCAGCCGAGCAGAGGCAAAGACTTTCTCAAAGAACTGTCAAAACATGGTCATCAGACACAAATGGCCAGGATATACGGTCCGGATTTGGGGGGTCCGGACGAGAATCAGAACCCAGTGAACGTCTCACTGGGGGCTGGAACAAGAGAAAGCTGAACACGTTCTCCAAACAGACAAGAGAACAAATGGTCCTGAAGTCACTCATACCAGCAAAGGCCGCACCCCATATTGATCTGTGATGATCTGTCGTTGATCTTAGTAGCCGGGATCAAAACTACAGTTGCTATGATAGATTTTTTAATGAAACACATAGGCAACGTGGGCTTCATGATTCTTAGTTATACTGTGCTCAGGTGGATCTGACGACTTGCTTTTTCTGGTTCCTATAACTCTGTGGTGAAGCTTAAGAAAAGCAAGGGAAATGATCCCAGCTCCTGACCCTAAAACGAGTTAACTTTTGTATTTTTGTTTTTGCAGGTTAAAATTTGTGTCTCCACAAACGTTCATACAAGGTTTTAATAAGATTGAAGAGAGGGCAGCAGTTATCCTTGGCGGAGTGCATGTTGGAAATCTGATGTGTCACAAGGGGTACATTTTGGTAAATGATTATAATTTTGAAGAAAATGAGATGATATCGTAGATTACAGTTAGCTATATGGTTGTGAAAACCAAATTAGTGGTGGCAATAGGCTGAGGTTTAGGAAACATCTGACACTAGTGCTTAGGTTAAAGGATGGTAAATTTAGACACAATTTCCAATTTATTAACCAAATAACTTTGGCATAATTGAAACAAGGTTGAGTTTTGTTTCAAAAGGGGGTTAAGGGGCTGACAGATGTTTCTAAAAATAGAGAGGTTGGAATTGGTCCCTAGAAATAACTAATTAGAAATAACTAGATTGTAAATGTTTCCTAGAAACAACTAGGTTGACAAATGTTCCTAGAAATAACTAATTAACTAAAAGATGGTAAATACATTTTAGTATACAAAGAATAATAAGGATAACTGATAAATTGGCGTTATAAACAAAGTTCACTTGCGTTGATATTGAGGCGGCATCGGTCTTGAACGTTTTATTTTCTTTAATCATGTCATGGAGGAAGGAGTATTGATGCAAGCATATTTCAAATGAGCAATTAACAACACTGTTTTTTTCCCCTCTGTGAAATGTGTGTGAAGCAGGATGGGGGACGCCCCTTGGAAATGTTTCCTGGCCTGCAGGCTCAAACCACTCAAACCTGAAGTGGACCTGATCAGAGGGTGTTTAGAAATATGATGGTTCTGTAGAATTATAGCAATTGACTTGACGAGACGACATGTGACTTATTGACTCAGGAAAAAGGTGTATAGAACCACAGGTGTACAATGTTTTGTGAATTATGCTCTGCCGCCGCTTGCGATGTTATTTCTATGTGTGTAATTTCTGCTATAAGCTGAGTGAAAAGGTACAGTATTTTTGTAAGTATGAACCGCCTCAAAACTACTCATAATTAACCCTAATGAAGATTAAGCCTCTTCTAAACCCAACTAACATGCATGATTCATTCTTTGTACTATCCATCCATCCATCCATCCATTTTCTTCCGCTTATCCGGGGTCGGGTCGCGGGGGTAGCAGCCTAAGTAGGGAGGCCCAGACTTCCCTCTCCCCAGCCACTTGGAGCAGCTCCTCTGGGGGAATCCCAAGGCGTTCCCAGGCCAGCCGAGAAACATAGTCCCTCCAGCGTATCCTGGGTCTTCCTCTGGGTCTCCTCCCGGTGGGACATGCCCGGAACACCTCACCAGGGAGGCGTCCAGGAGGCATCCTAACCAGATGCCCGAGCCACCTCAACTGGCTCCTCTCGATGTGGAGAAGCAGCGGCTCTACTCCGAGTCCCTCCCGGATGACTGAGCTTCTCACCCTATCTCTAAGGGAG
Organism: Garcialebias charrua; assembly: GCA_038048925.1. NCBI lineage: Eukaryota > Metazoa > Chordata > Actinopteri > Cyprinodontiformes > Rivulidae > Garcialebias > Garcialebias charrua. The sequence goes on along the minus strand of JBBPBX010033107.1, from coordinate 15,348 downwards.
AGTCCAGCCACCCTGCGGAGAAAACTCATTTCAGCCGCTTGTATCCGAGATCTTGTTCTTTCGGTCATAACCCAAAGCTCATGACCATAGATGAGGGTGGGAACGTAGATCGATCGGTAAATTGAGAGCTTTGCCTTTTGACTCAGCTCTCTCTTCACCACGACAGACCGGTACAGCGCCCGCTTCACTGCGGACGCTGCACCTATCCGCCTATCGATCTCACGCTCCAGTTTTCCCTCATTCGTGAACAAGATCCCGAGATACTTAAACTCCTCCACTTGGGGCAGGACCTCCTCCCCGACCCGGAGATTCTTTGTACTACTGATTTATAATTGATTGGGTGTTGTTTGCTGTGGCACATTCTGTTTATGATAGGTGATTCCTGGAAATGCTCTAGCTGAGGGGGTTTTCTCAACGGAGTCCAGGGGAGGCAAGACCAGACAGCCCTGGTCAGTAAGGACCCGTGTGAGGTCGCTGAACGCACACCACAGGCAGTGCGTGTCAATGCCAGGGGATCCACACGGTTCAGTGTGCTCCAGCCCGTGAACCAGGAAGGAGCTAAAGGATTGGGCTGGACAACAAGAAGAGCTCGCATTCGAACTCTTGTGCCTTGATAGACGAAAGTAGCCGAGTAAAGTTGCGTGCGGGCCCAGAAAGACTCTGTTTAATGGGGCCACTCGGTACTGGAATATGCACACATAGAACAGACACCTAAAACGATAAAAACATTACATATTAGAGTCTCACATTACACGAAGAAAACTCGGGGACATAGGAGGACATCCCCGAGCAACCCAGGGGAATGCCCCTGAGTATGTGTGGCACATTCAAAAAGTAAATTAATGTTTCTGTGATGGTGATATAAATCTTGTGTTCTTTCTCTATTTTTGTGTGTTCAAGGGAGACAACTGCCTTGCTGCTGGAGGAGGAACTTGGGAACTTAAGGTTCATAATTCTGCAATATCCTAAGCGCTTACTATTATTATCGTTCATAGTTTGCATATATTTCCTTATATTCTACAATTTGCATATTAATAAATTCATTCGGGTCTGGACGACCCACTGGACGATTGGCTGATAAAGATCTTCGGTCCCTGGAAACAGGTGTTTGTATCTATAATGGTATCATTGGCTATTTTCTTAGGCATACTTATAACTTGCGGGTGCTGCTACGTGCATTGTTTAAGGTCTTTGACGGTTAGACTTATCACGTCCACCCTGGAAAAAAGGGATCTTGAAGTGATGTGACAACTGCTTTTGTTAAAAAACTATAACTTGGAGGATTTTGAAAAAACTGATTGAATATTGTGTATATATGCGTTTAGCTATGTTATTAGGTGTGTGATTTTATTTCTTTTGGGATGGACCTCAGGAATTGAGGTCCAAAGGGGGTTTGTTATGAAATAAAAATGTGTTTTTGTCCTCGTGTTTTTATTCTCCAAGAGAGGTTTTCAAACAGTGTTAAAATGACCAGTCTCTCTCTTATAAAATCTGTTCTGGTGAAGTTCTTAAAGAATGATCAGTTTGTGCCTGTCCTGCAGGCTTGGAGCATGATGAGGAGACCTGACGCCTCTTTGTCAGTTTTACGACTTTGTAGAATATATGACTGGGAGAAGTCCACTGAAAGCCACTCTCTGGCTCTGCATGTTTGCTCAGTCAGGGAGTGTCAGAACAAGCCCTAATCTATGTGTGTCTTTGGTGTGGTTTGGTGTCCAGTTGCACTGATTGGTCACTTGGTGGTCTACTAGTGTGTGTGATTTGTGGGTACTCAGCATTGCTGTATATTTAGTTTTGGAAACCAGAGTAAGCTGAAACCCCCTGAGGCCTGGGTAAACCAGAACAGAAGCTTTCTGGCAGTGGGGTAGGACAAGAAAACAAAGCAAAACTTCTCTTATTGGTTGAGAGCAGAAAACGCCCCACAGAAGAGTATAAAATTATAAGTTTCTCTCCAACAGACAACGCAGAAGCAGGCCACAAGGGACCAACACATCAGGTTGTATGCTGTCTCCATGAATGCGCATTCATGTTCTCTTTGTTCTCTATCTTTCTTTCTTTCTCTCTCTGTCTTCCCATATGAGATCATATATATATATATATATATATATATAATATATAAA
>JBBPBX010033107.1:0-13132 GCA_038048925.1 Garcialebias charrua | reverse complement strand
TATATATATATATATATATATATAGCTTATAAAATATAACAAATGTATTCTGTGACTTTTAAACTTATGATTAATTAAACTGGTTTGGAACTTTAAGTGAGCGTCTGTCGTGTTTAAGTGTATCTCTCCTTTTTGATCCAAAGTGAAACCAAAATAACGAATTCGGGGCGAATAAGAATCAAAGCCAACATAATGCTGTTTTTGTGGAATGCAGTCTACGAAAGTCAGATTGGAAATTGTCCATAAGATCATTTTCCTCCATAAAAAATTTCAATTGTTGTGCTACAACCTTCTCAAGGATCTTTGACATGAATGGAAGTTTATTCATTCATTCATTCAACCTTTATTTATACAAGCTATCCTCGTTGAGTCACGGGGACTCATTTACAAGAGGGACCTGTCTCACTCACACCAAACAACCATCCACTCTCACACTCACACCTAGGGTCAATTTAGAGTCACCAATCAGCCTAACAAGCATGTTTTTTGGTCTGTGGGAGGAAACCGGAGTACCCGGAGGAAACCCACGCATGCACGGGGAGAACATGCAAACTCCACCCAGAAAGGCCCCGGACCAGGATTTGAACCGGCAACCTTCTCGCTGAGAGGTAGCAGCTCTACCAGTTGTGCCACCGTGCTGCCCAAAGATTTAGGGCAGCACGAGTTTAGAGATAGGTCTGTAGTTTTCAGGCAGAGAAGAATCCAGGTTAGGCTTTTTTAACAAAGGACAAACTGCAGCAGTTTTAAAGCATTGAGGTACAGATCCAGAACATAGAGATACATTTATCAAGCTGGCTACACTTGGATCAATACAATTAAAAATATATTTAAAAAGAGATGTTGTTAGTACAGTGGACTCAAATACAATTTCATTTGTGTCAAAAGATCATTGATATCACTAATGGACATTGTACTAAAAGAGGACCATGTATTTGAAGTCAAAGGTCGAGGGTCCAGGTGGTTAGAAAGTGACAGAGATACTAGCTCTGATATTAGCAACTTTGTTCGTAATATTTTTTTAAAAACAATTACAATCAGCATACGTAAAAGCACTTTGAAATGAACATAGTGGCGAAACACTGTCAGTCGCTGATTGGTCGGGGGGAGGAGTCTGTGGAGTATTTCCAAAACAAACCATCCACCCTTTTTCCATACCGCCTGCCACTAGCGATAACGCGAGGAGTGTATCTTGTATGTATTTTGAAGATATGTTAAAAAATATATAAATACTGTCAAAGCCGTGGTCAAAAGTAGAAGTGCAGGCGTTGTTGTGCTTGGTGGCTGATGAAAAAATGTCAAAGCGATCTAGATGGAACGATTGGAGCGTGGCTTGGACACAGCTACTGCTTTACTTGAATCATTTGTAGAAGATGGTGATTGTTTTCTAATTTTAAACATATTTTAAGTTACTCGTCTCATCGGTTCTGAACATATTTTTAACTAACAAAAGAGGCTGACGCCATAATTGGACAACATTGGTGCTACGATGCTAAGCTAATTTGCATAAATGCTTACTCTCCTCCGTTCCTGTTTCTCACTGTATTTCATCCAGAACATATTTCAGCATGTGAGGGTTCGTCTCTAAACTCCATATTAAACCCTCCAAGCCTCCCGGCTTCTGCCCTGCTCCATCAGCAGAGTCTACACCTGCTCCATCAGTGGAGTCTACACATGACAGATCTCTCACAGCCCAACAGCTTTGTCTTGGACAAAGCTGCAGCCTTCTGTGCTTGGTAAGAACAGATGCAACATGTTCCACATCACTTTATTTGTGCCAATAAGAGCTTGCCTTTATTTTATTTATAAAGTTAAAAAAAAAGTTGAATAAATACTGAATATGCACCACACGTTGACTTTGTGGGATCAGAACAAGCGCTCAATACAAAAACAACTGGACTTTATCTGTTGCAGAAAACGTTTCACCCTTTATCCAAAGGGCTTTTTTAATTCAAAAGAGCAGCTGTGTGACTGAGAAGTTTTATACAGGCTGACATGCCACACACCAACTTATGTAAATTGGAAGCTGAAATAACGCCCACACATACCTGAGATAACATATCCATTCTTTGTAAATTGACGAATCAACACATCATAGCTTAACAGTAGGAGGTTTGTTAAGGTCTTTGTTACTCTAATTCACAGAAGCAGCTACTCTGTTCTCAACAGGTGTGAACTGTCTGGGAATCAGATTTAAAGCTGCATTATATGTCTTTGAAAGTTGAAACCTGAGCCCCCCCCCTCGGTTAAGAGAAGGCTTTTCCCTTTTAACATACACAGCTTCTTTCACCCCCCTCTCAAACCATCTGTGCTCTCTGTCCAAAATGTGCACATTCTGGTCCTCAAATGAGTGTCCCTTGTCCGTGAGGTGGAGGTGAACAGCTGAGTTTTGTCCAGAAGAGGTGACTCTCTTATGTTGGGACATTCGTCTGTGAAGAGGCTGTTTATGCCCCTTTTCCACCGGTCGGCACGGGTCGGATATTACGTCATATGTGCGTCGCAGAGACCCCCTTCACGCCTTCCCCACCGGATATTCCGTGCTGCGCCGCGCCAGATTTCTTGAGATTTTTGGTGTGGTTTCAGAGGGGTGCCAAGGCGTGCTCACCCGCTCCGGAAGGAGGAAGGAGGAGATTCGAGCTGTTTTCACGGAAGTGAGGGAAGCGATCACGGCAGGACTTTACATGATAAACACGGTAAAAACAATTATTTGTTTTTAAAATTATAGCAAAGATGGGTCTTCAGCTGAACGTGTCCTTAATAAAATCACGTATTGCTCAAAACTGCAGGATTTTAAAAAGTAGGATCGCCACGATCGCCACGAGCAACGCGCGCGGGCGGCTTTATGTCTTTAAAATGTAGCTCAATGAACAGATATAAAATATATTTCATAGCTGACTTTATAGTACGAGGGCTCCTGAGCTCAACCACGCTTTAATATTGTCACGTAGTGGTCAAATCTGCTGCATTTAAAGTAGGTTCGCTTTGACTTCTTCCAAACCTGTGCTTGCACAACGAAAATAAATTATAAAAATTCGAATTTTATTTCAAATAACTCCAACAGGATAAAGTCAGTAGATGAACATGTTGTGATCACACTATATTTTTTTGAAAAATATCTGCCATGTGGTTTTTGATATAATTGATGATATGTGATACAAAGTACAAGGGAGAAAAATAATGGAGCTAGCTTGACACATTTATGTCTATAAAACATTGAATTTTATTTCAAATAACTCCAACAGGATACAGTCAGTAGATGAACATGTTGTGATTACACTGTGTTGTTTAAAAAAAAAACAGTTTCTGGACTAAATTAATCACATTTTTCTTTTACAGTCAACAGAAGAAAATCACCAGAATTCAACAACCTGTGTCATCTTCTGGAGGAAGCCGTGAGACACCAGATGGAAATTTGTTACTTCTGTTTGTCACTTCAAACTTTTCCTATTAAACGTTATATTTTCTTAAGTGGTGTTCTGGAACATTCAATTTCCTAAACTTATTTTACAATGTGAAGTGTGTATTGTGTTTAAATCCATACTGGAAGTTAAGAGAACTTTCCATTTGCATTTGACCTTTAAAGAATCATAAGATAAAGATTATTAGAATCTGCTCAACTGTTATTACGTTATAAATTATTTGGTTCTAGGATGAAGTCATACAAAAAAAGTCAAAAATTAAAAGTGGCCAAAGTCCTTTGGACAGTTTAAAGTTAAAGAATTCACAGACCATCCATCTACCATCTACCCATCTACCACCCAGCAGCAACTTTACCAGGGAAACTCTGGCAGTTTCAAAGATCACAGTGTGATGTTTTAAATCAACTTTATTTATAAAGCACATTTTAAAAACCACAGGGTCAACCAAAGTGCTGTACAATAACATAAAAGACAAGTTAATTAAAAACTATAAAAAGCATACAAAAATAAATACATATACCAGTCTTACTGCAGGTGTGTTAACATGCCATAAAAGATAAGATCACGTGTTAAAAGCCAAGGAATAAATGTGTGTTTTTAAATAAGATTTAAAAAGTTTTGAGGACTGTCAGCAGCAACTGCTCAGCTGATCTGAGAACGGGGAGGGCAGGAAGGTTGAAGCAGCTCAGACAAATATGGTTTTGCAACTTTATCAAGCACCTTGTGCATAACTAAATAATAAAATATGTTTTTAATACATCTTTATTGTAAAAATACTAAATTGGAAAATACATGGGTTTAAAGAAGGCAACAAGGTAGGATTATGAATTGGGTTTAAAGATTACAGCTCATGAGGTACTCATTATAGCATGACATCTCTTTCACAACATTCTGTCAAAGCCTTTATTGTGTTCTTCTTCTAGTGGTGGCTACTAGTAAATAGCTTGAGGGAACACTACTGCCACCATGTGGTAAGACGAGTAGGATTCTGGACCCCGCCCACAGAAGGGGTACAAAAAAGCTGTGGAAACAGAATATAGATGTGACCCGACCCGAACTGAGCCGATCTGAGCCGATCCAACCCGAGCCGAGCGGTGGAAAAGAGGCATTAGTTTCCCCAATGTAGAGGTATGGGTAGTCCTCGCTGCACTGGACCGCATAAACTACACCACTCTGTTTGTATGTGGGTGTTTTGTCCTAAGGGTGGACCAGTCTCTGTCTGAGAGTCCTGCTGGGTTTGAAATGTACTGGGATGTTGTGTTTGTTGAAAATCCTTCTGAAATTCTCTGATAGTCCAGCCACATAAGGGATGACAATGTTTTTTTTTTGTCTGTTGTCCTTTTTCTGATCATTATTGTGTTTGGTCGACTTCCTCTCTGACTTGACAAAAGCCCAGTTAGGATATCCACATGTTTGAAGAGATGTTTTGATGTGTTTCTGTTCCTTTTCCTTCCCTTCTGTCTTTGTGGGGATGTGTTCGACTCGATGCTATAATGCTGTAATGATGCTTTCCATCATCAGAACTTTAGAGAGGAAGTTGACAAAACACAATAATGATCAGAAAAAGGACAACAGATGAAAAAACATAAAATAAAAAATAGACGTCCCAACTTTTTTGGGATTTATTGACGCTATGAAATTTTGAAACAACATATTTTTACCTTAAAATTATACATTCTCTCAGTTTAAACTTTTGATCTGTGATCTAAATATTTTTAAGTTTAGAAATCAAGTCTTTTTATTTATTTATTTATTTATTATTTATTTATTTAAATTTTATTCATTTCATTAAAATCAAGTAACAACTCAAAAAAATTAAAAAAACATACATCCAAAATAAAATGAAAGGCAACAGATGAATAATAATCTTATAATCTCTGCCCCTTTTACCCAAAGATACTCATAACAATAATTTACCATGAACAAAGTTAACTATATCATCAAATTAAAGACTACATCAACTCAAACAACGATTCATATAAATTCTTATGCTAGTTTTTCATATCTTTCAAAAAAATCCCTTTTAACAATCTCTTAAAGGGGACCACATATTCAAAATTCACTTTTTAATGTTTTTTTTACTCAACTTTGGGTATTTACTTCATAAAAAAACAGTCCTAAGGCCAAAAAAATGTACCCAGTGGTTTATTTACTCTAAGTAGATTTATTTATCTTTGATAAATACACTTCGTTTCCCACTTCCTGCGGTTTGTGACGTCACAAACCGCAGCCAACCGCAGCCAACCACCTCAAACCTGAGTCCAGCCCCTCACCTAGCAACCCCTGGTGATGCTCCACCCACTTCAGTATTAAACACATGACTGTTGTTTTTCATGATTTCATCTCATCTTTTGTTTATATGTTCTTAATTTCATGTGTACAGCACTTTGTTGCAGCTGTGTTTTTTTTAAATGGCTTTATAAATAAAGTATAATTGTTATTTTTATGTTTTAGTTCAATTTTTAGTGTATTTGCGATCGCTCCCAACGCGCAGCCGGCAAAAATTAAACGAGCGGACCCCCGGCGTAGGGACCGGTTGCGACGGGACCCTCTTCTGGCGCGATGGAGCGGAGCTTCAACTGTACAGCCTCATTTCAGCCTCGCAGCAGGCTCGCAGCAGTGAGGACCTTCTCCTTACGGATTAATTTACGGGAGACACTTGGTGAACTTTGTGTTGTCTTGACTGGAACAGCGATAACTCCCAAAATCTCCGCGTGCAACGAGCGGAGCTGGCGAACACCGGAAGAGGAACAAGCTAACATTAGCATCGGATTCGGGTGGTCTCATGCTAAAAGGAGCAGCAAATTGCGGCGCGCTCAGACGGGTTTCGGTAAGTTATCTTAAGCTAACACTAACAGTAAGTCAAATGAGTAATAAAAAAAGAGCTAATTTTAAAACAACAACACATTACAGATACTGGCTGTTACAGAGGGCGTAAACAGATCTTTGAAGGGCGTGGACTTCAAGAAACCGGTCGTTCAAAACGAAAGTTAAAAATGGCAGAATTAAAAAGGGTATAATTAATTATCTAAGAATTATTTTGTGTATTAAAATGAATTAATATTGTCAAGATAGCACACAGACATAACATAAAAATTTTAAATACCTATATGTGGTCTCCTTTAAATATATACCGAGATCTGGCTGTTTTTAACATTTTCTTCCAGACCATTCCACAATCTTATTCCCTGAATTATTGTACACCGCTCCTTCAAACTGGTATGAAAACAAGGTTTCGCAAACATTTCTGTCCCTTTAAGAAAATAAACAACATAAACTTTTTCTAAACAGCTTTAGTGTTTGACTTTGTCCACACTCATAAAACATACAATGAAGTACAAAAAAATGAAAGTGGTACTGCTACCCCTAGCGGCCGAAAGTGGTAATAAAGTAACTTAGTAATCTAACTTAGTTAAGAAAGTTAATTCTCAATACTTAGTTACTTTCCAAATCAAGTAACCAACTTAGTTACTTTCCAAATCAAGTAATCAGTAACTAACCAAGTTACTTTTCCCAAGGACTAATCAGTAACAACTACCGTAAGTTACTTTGTCAATGTAACTATGTCATCACTGGTTCTGACCACCAAATTGTGACAAAAACAAGCAATCTGGAAATGTCAGAAGGAAACTTAGCTTGTACTCCGAATAAAGCCTACTAAGCAGGGAAAAAAACTAAACTGAAGGAGATCCAGTGGTTAATAAAAGGCAAGATCAAAGCTTACAATGGAAGGGTTCTGAAAGATGAATCCAGATTACATGTGGCTTCAAAATAGCAACAAGGAAAAAAAATTGAATTTAAAATATATATTTTTCTTTTTTTCTTTTATATATTTTTGTTTTCATATTTTCTCTGAGTCTATGGGGATTAAAAGAGACAATAGCCGGTAATGGCCCTGGAATATGAGTGCTAGTCTTTTATTTAAATGCTTTTAGAAGCTCGTTCATAATTTTAAAACATTCTGTAACCACTTGATTCAGGGAACATGCTACTGCAGCCAACATAAACAAATCCACTACCAGTGGCAACCCTGACCAACAGTCAGGGTTGGTCTCAGTCTAATGTTTAGACTGAGGTATGACAAGTGTTGGGCATCGTTTGTATTTGAGCGATTCCGATTCTTCTTTTTTATTCCGATTCCTTTCAATTCCCGATTCTGATTCTTTTTGGAGGCGGGGTTAAAAAAAAGACATGTCAATTCAGTTCAGTTTATATATACTGTATAGTGCCAAGTCACAAGAGAAGTCATCTCAGGGCACTGAACAGAAACAATCAAATATAACAATAATAAGTTAACAGAAACTTTAATGTAAAAATAATAAGTTAACATTATTTATCTGACTGATTGCTTGCACCTGGTGATGAGAGGCTAAGGTTGAGGACAGGTGAGAGCTGTGCTGCATTTTTACATGGCAGGAGACAGGTAAGCCAAACAAATGTAAATAAATGTGATTGAATTCAGGTAAGACAAACCAAAATATATTAAATTAAATCAACATTTAATGTTTTGATTAAACATTTGTGTATTTTTTTAAATACATAAAAAAAACCTGTTCATATTAACCTCTACCTGTTGATTCAAAAATCTGGACGAGGAGACGGTGAGTGACTTGGAGAATTTTCTGGACCAGTGTTTTGACAGTTTCGTGATGGGTAAGACAAAAGAAAACACCACGCCCGCACAAACATCTAAGCGCACGCGTTCAGAGAGTTCTCCGGGCGCATCCGGGTCCCCAGAGAAGAGTTTTACGGAGATATTAGAATCAATTGATAAAAAACTATCTAGTTTTGATGCTAGACTTTTTTTAGTAGAAGTTTTGCACAAAGAATTTGAAAAACTCAGAGAATCCTTGGAGTTTAGTCAAGCCCAAGTGACGTCACTCGCTGCAGAGAATCAAGCGCTGCGGGGCGAGGTGAAAGATCTAACAGAGCAGGTGACGCGGATGTCCGGTGAAAGCAGGAAATACAAAGAGTCCATCCTGGATCTACAGAGCAGAAGTATGAGAGATAATCTTGTTTTTTCTGGGATACCGGAGCGGGAAGGAGAGGACGCTGAAGTTACAGTTCGTAACTTCATTGAACATCAGCTTAAACTCCCGAGCGAGACGGTAAGATCAATCACTTTCGATCGCGTTCACAGGATCGGAGCTAGACGATCAGCTAACTCGCGTTCACGGGCAATGGTGGTGAAATTCCAGCATTACAAACAAAAAATGCAGGTTATCAGACAGGGCAGAGAACTGAGGGGAACGGAATATAGTGTTAATGATCAATTTCCAAAAGAAATATTAGACAGACGACGCGTTTTGTTTCCTATTAGGAAGAAATTTATTTTAGAAGGAGCCAGGGCTTCTGTCTCTGTTGACAGGTTGTATGTTAATGGCCAGTTATACAGGGAGCCGGACGTCACTCCGTGGCTCTATTAGATGAACAGCAGGTTAGTATATGGTTGGTCGGCAGGTAGGTTTGGAGCAGGGCTGTTCAACATGCGGCCCGCGGGCCAAGTCTGGCCCGCTGGTGAACTAAGTGGTCCATCAATGGGAACAATAAGAAATAAAAATATATATATTTTTTTCATAAAACAAAGATATTTATTGATAAGAAGTACTGATAAATAACTCATGAGCGATTGGCTTTTGATGATGGCCCGTGGGGGGTTTAGTTGAACGTCCTGGTTGAATGCTTGTTACACTGGAGGTGAATTAATTGGTATTTGTAAATAAAATTTAAAGCACAGCTCGGTGTCTGCACTGGTGAAGGTAAATGTCACAGTGGTTATTGTTTGATTTTGTTGTTGTTTTTTGCTTGTTTGTTTTTGTTTTAATTTTATCTTGTTTGTCTGTTTCTTTTGACCTCTCTATATCATTTGTTAGCACGCAAGCACAAGGGCAGATATACACTCATGCCAGTTCACACATGTACCTCATAAAGAAACACATCCATGATGTATATTCTAGAACAATACTTAGCTTATTTCTTAATGATAAATAGTCAACTCTCAATGATTATGTTTGTAACTGTGTTTTTTATATATATACAGTATATATTTGTTATAATGGGTGTGGTTTATCTATATTCTCACAATCACAAGTATGGACACTTTAAAGATCCACTGACGTGATTTTTCTACTATTCATCAAATTGCTCAAAATATATATATATATTATCATTTAAATATGTTAGTTTTTGCAAACAAAATGATAAATCACTTTAATTTTGCTTTAAAAGTGATTTTGAACTTCAAGCTGTGTTTAATCATGGGAAATCCGTTTACACCCGAACGCACCATCTGTGATGTCATGTGCAGAGTTGAGGCAGAGCTCTTGGCTTGTCACGGTATGAGCAGCTCACATAAAAGTAAGTCTGATACGGCATCAGATCTAAATTAGATCCTGCTGTTTCTTGTTCCATCACCCAAACTATTTTCTGCTTCCCAAAATGAAGACAAATAGCTTAAATCTTCACCTAGATTGCTAAATTAGTCAGGTTTTAAAATATCTGCTATTGAAGAGACTGGAGCCCTCTGCCTCTCACGCCAAAAATACACTACACGCGTTGCAGCTCCGCCCCGCTCCGGTCCGACCTCCGCAGCAAATACGCACCCTTTATAATCAATGAGAGAATTTACACTGGCTCCGCACGGCGGCGGTGAGCTGCGGAGAGCGGACGGCAGTCCGTCAAAATTAGAAATTTTTCTATTTCTGCCGGATGACGGAGCTGTGCCGGAGTCAACTTTTGAAGATTACGTCGCACCAACAGGAAAAGGAACGAGCACAACTTCCGTATTTACAAAATAAAATCACCACAGGCGGACTAATCCTAGCTCTATACGGATTTATTTGTACAAAAATGCTGTCAAACTATCATTTATGACTATTCTATGACTAAACTATTATATTTATGACTATGACTACGCCTAATAACGCAATACAAGAAATAAATAAATAAAAAAGTATTTTATTCTGAAATGTAAACATCACTTCCTGTTGCTCAAACCATGTAGCTCATTTACGAGAGAAGATCAAGGCAGCAGTCTCTCTACAGTTGTTCTCCATCTTCCACCGAATGAATTGTTTTGTTCTGACTTACTTATTTATCACTTGATTTATCGCGCGATCTCGCACGTGTCTCGGAGCGGCGCATCCAGGCGGACCTGAGCGGAGCGCAGGCAGTGGACTTTGGACTCGCTCAGCTGCGACCTGCGGACCGGAGCGGGGCGGAGCTGCGTGCAGTGTATTTTTGGGGTCACTCTGCACATTACATCACAGATGGTGCGTTCAGGTGTAAACGGATTTCCCATGATTAAACACGACTTGAAGTTCAAAATCACTTTTAAAGCAAAATTAAAGTGATTTATCATTTTGTTTGCAAAAATTAACATATTTAAATGATAATATATATATATATTGAGCAATTTGATGAATAGTAGAAAAATCACGTCAGTGGATCTTTAAGGTTTGTCACATGGAATATTAATGGAGCCGGTAGCCAACTTAAAAAATATAGGATTTTTAACCAGATTAAAAGATTAAAGGCAGTTGTTGTATTACTCCAAGAAATTCATAAATTGGCCTCAACTGTGGATGAGCTAAAATCTTCAGAGTTTCCTAATGTATTCTCAGCCTGTTATAATTCAAGACAAAGAGGGGTAGCAATTTTAATACATAAAAATGTTAACTTCACAGTATTAGATCAGGTTATAGACCCACACGGTAGATATATAATATTAAAATTATCAATATTTAGACAAAATTATTGTATAGTTAGCATATATGGGCCGAATGTAGACGACGCTTCTTTTTTTCATGACTTTTTTTCCACTCTATCAAAGCACATGGATTCCTCACTGGTAATGGGAGGTGATCTCAACTTTGGTTTCAATGACAAAATAGACAGACTGAATACAGTGGGAACTCAACGCAGTTGGCAATCTATAAATATAGTTAAACAGTATATGAATGATTATGGACTCTGCGATGCATGGCGTTCTTTTCACCCTGATAGCAAAGAATATTCTTTCTTTTCACATGTGCATCATTCATATTCTCGTCTAGATTATTTCATAGTAAGCAATTCATTGCTGACCAATATTTCAGACACTAAAGGCCCCAATATACCTGTTTCTTTTGCCTCACGCCGCTGGACTCGCGTGTGCTGCGCACCGGCAACCCTTTTATACTCTGTGCAAGCGCAGCTCTCTGAGTGCAGCTGCAGCCGGGCAGAGCAGGACAAATTGAGGTCGCTGATTGGTCATTTGCTGACACGCGAGGTAGTTTATCAACACGCGCGCGTAGGCGTAGTAAAATCCGACCTTGGCGCGTTCACGCCCGTGATCAAAGGCTTTTGCTGCGGCGCTCCCACGGTGCTCCCACGGCGCCGAGCGGCGTGAGGCAAAAGAAACAGGTATATTGGGGCCTTAAGATACATCCTATTGCTGTCAGTGATCATGCACCAGTTACTCTAAATTTAGATTATAAAAAAGAAACTAGAAAAAATATAAATTGGAGATTAAATACATCACTGCTTCAAGAAGAAGAATTTTTGCAATATTTTAAAACAGAATGGGCATCATATTTAGAGTTTAATGATTTGCCAGGAACATCAGCATGTACACTTTGGGAGGCTGGGAAAACAGTTATGAGAGGTAAAATAATATCCTATTCAACAAATAAAAAGAAAAAAGAAAATAAACGTATTGAGGAATTAGAGAAATCAATCAAATTATTAGAAGGTTTACAAGGAGAGGAAACACAGCAAAAGCTACGCAAATTAAAATTACAACTAAATGAATTTATTGATAAGAAAAATAAATTTTTGATACAAAGACTTAGATTAGATAATTTTGAATACGGTAACAAATCAGGGAGCTTTTTAGCTAATCAACTCAAAATAAATAAAGAAAAAACATCAATATATGGTATTAAAGATAAACATGGAAATATAATTCATGATGAGGGAAAAGTAAACGATGTTTTTAAAGATTTCTATAAAACTCTATACACTCCACAAATAAATCCATCTAATGTGGATATTAATGAATTCTTGAGAGAGTAACACTTCCAAAACTAGATGTTAGTCAATCAACAAAACTAGACTCACCATTAACATCAGATGAGCTCCATGAAGCAATTAAAAGCATGCCTAATAAGAAATCTCCAGGTCCTGATGGATATCCAGTAGAATTCTATAAAAAATTCTGGGATATATTGGAACTGATATTTTATAGAGTGCTACTTGAGTCAGAAGAAAATGGCAGGCTACCAACACATATGAATTCAGCCAACATTAGTCTCTTATTAAAACCAGGCAAAGATCCAGTATTACCTACCAGTTATCGTCCAATCTCTCTTATTAATGTTGATGTTAAAATAATTTGTAAAGTCTTATCTAAAAGACTAGAGAAGATAACTCCTGTTATTATACATCCAGACCAAACCGGATTTATAAAAGGAAGACACTCAAACACAAATACACGAAGATTATATAATGTAATAGAGTATTCGTATTTTAAAAATATTGAAACAGCTATTTTTTCTTTAGATGCTGAAAAAGCATTCGATAGAGTAAATTGGAATTTCTTATTTGCTACCTTAAATAAATTTGGATTTGGGAATTACTTCATTAACTGGTTAAAAATATTATATAGTTCACCAACAGCGTGCGTCAGGACAAATAATCAATTATCTTCAAGCTTCTGTTTACAGAGGGGCACCAGG
>JBBPBX010033106.1:0-29187 GCA_038048925.1 Garcialebias charrua | reverse complement strand
GTGTGGGACAAGACCCCGTGGTGCTGTCTTCCGTAGCAAGGTGCTACGTTATTTTTTTAAACTGTTTGACAAATAACATTCTTCTTTGGCACCCTGAGGTGGTCAAAACCTTACCAGATCTCTCAATCATTCATTCCCTGCATTTCACATGAAGCAAATAACCAGTACGGAGCCCCCGAGGGGACATGGGGGACATTTTCTTTCTTTGCGTGCCACGCAAAAGGTTGTGCGTTATGTAACAGACACCTGTGCAGGAGTTTGTGACTTGGCGCTATATAAATAAACTGAATTTAATTGAATTATGAAATCAGCCTTAAATATAATGATATGGAGTGTGTGCTGCAGTGGTCAAAGTAATTTTCCATTGTATATTTCCCGTTCATGCTCCGTGGATTCAGCTGTGACTTCCTCGTTCGAGCCGACAGGCACCTGCTGTCAGTCTGTCCCTCTGAGGAGCGCTGCTTCTCTTAGGGACCAACAACAAATTACTGTATTTTCAGAGTATTTGTCAAAGCAGCACCATGTATCATAAATAAACTTTTCTCACTATTTTTCTGCCAGTGGTGGAGAAAGTACTAAAAAACTGCACTTAAGTAAAAGTACACATAAAAAGACAAAAATGTACTAGTAAAAGTACCATATTAATATTTTAAGTAAAAGTAAATAAGTACTTGCTTTTAAAAATACTTAAAGTATTAAAGTAAATGTACTTGATGAATATATTGCCTAATGCAATGGTCTACAATACCATTAAGTGTGCGTACCGTATGTATATTTTCTGTAGTGTTGAGCCATTTTAATGAACAATGCTGCAGATAATACATGTTTTTATTGTGTTTACTCTGTGACACAGTTCACATTTGGACTTGCTCTGTGCATCAGAATTTCAGGGATGAGTTAAAAACTATTAAGCAAAATAAAAAAGAGAAATGATTATATATTTGAAAGTTTTTATTTAACACAAAATAAAACTAATGTGTCATTTTAACTGCAGTAAACACATTTAAGTAAAAGTTGTCTGTTTGAAAAAAGGAGCATTGGACACAGCTGACAAAAGAATAGATCATTTCAACTGCAGTTCATCATCATCTCTAGTTAAAATACTGTCTAGTCAACCTTGTAATGGGTCAGTAGTGAACAATATTTTAACTTCCTGACAGCATTTTCAAAACTTGGACCTGAGTGTTGAGTCATTTGGAGACATCTCTTGTCTCCTAACATCCATGAACTGACACATTTTAATATTGCAGCAAGAATTTCTTGTTCAAGTTCAGAAGAAGTTGGTTTTCAAAGTTTGAGTCCAGTGTGGCTCTTTTGGGTGAGAGAATCTGTCCTTCTTCTTCTTCTTTTGGCTTTTCCCTCTTCAGGGGTCGCCACAGAGAGTCATCCTCCTCCACCTCACTCTGTCCTCTGCATCCTCTGTCCTCACTCCAACTACCTTCATGTAGCTCCTCTTTGTCTTTTTCCTGGCAGCTGCATTTCTAACATCCTTCTACCAATATATACCCACTGTCCCTCCTCTGGACATGTCCAAACCACTGTCCCTCCTCTGGACATGTCCAAACCACTGTCCCTCCTCTGGACATGTCCAAACCACTGTCCCTCCTCTGGACATGTCCAAACCACTGTCCCTCCTCTGGACATGTCCAAACCACTGTCCCTCCTCTGGACATGTCCAAACCATCACAGTCTGGTCTCTCTGTGCAGCCTCCATGCCACACGTTGATGCTGGAGCACAAGATGCTCTCCACTGCACACCTGTAGAAGGAGGTGAGGACTGAGCTTCTCAGTCCAGCTCGTCTCAGACGTCTGAGGAAGTAGAGTCTCTGATGACCTTTCTTGATCAGGCTGCTGGTGTTGTTGCTCCAGTTGAGGTTGTAATTCAATATTAATTAAAATATATGTCTATAAATTTATTAATTTTCCTAGACATTGTTATTATTCCATTTATGAATAAGAACTGTCTTAATATATATATACTATATATATATATATATATATATATACATACATACAGTATATACTATATATATACAGTATATATGTATATATATGTTAGGGTCCCACTGGGACTGAGGAGTGTAGAACCCAAGTGCAAGCAGGACTCGAAGGCAGAACGTAAAAAGTAGTCTTTTTAATGAACAACAAAAAATGGCTGATGGTACAGCAACTTACATGAACGGGGGCAGGCTTGAACAGAACTAAACAGCAGGACTAGGAAGGAACCCAAAACGAAGTACGACCTGACAAAGGACAGGTCTGACAGAGGAACTTAAATACACAGACAGGGCATGAGACACAGGTGACAACAATTAACTAATAGGGGCAGGACAAAACTTGGAGCAGGGCTGAACAGAACACAAGCTGATGCATGAATAAACTAAACTGCATGAATAAACACTAAACTGAGGTGGGACAAGAATTAAACTAATTAAATCAAAACTACAAGACTAAACTGGGACAGGGCAAAATTAACACAACTTGATACTAACTAAACTGAGACTGAGGCGGGACAAATAACTAAGACATGACATGTAACATAACTAAACTGAGACTAAGGCCAAATAACTAAGACTAAGACATGACATGTAACATAACTAGGACAGGGCTGAATAAAATACAAGCTGAGGGCTGAAATAACTAAGACTAAGACATGACATGTAACATAACTAGGACAGGGCTGAATAAAATACAAGCTGAGGGCTGAAATAACTAAGACTAAGACATGACATGTAACATAACTAGGACAGGGCTGAATTAAATACAAGCTGAGGGCTGAATCAAACATAACAAAATATGCATACGGTAGGCACACTTAATGATATTGTAGACCATTGCATTAGGTAAAAAATACAGCAAGTACTTTTACTTTAATACTTTAAGTATTTTTAAAAGCAAGTACTTATTTACTTTTACTTAAAATATTAATATGGTACTTCTACTTTTACTAGTACATTTTTGTTTTTTAGTAGTATATATTTGTTTTTTTAAGAGTGTGTCTCAGTTTAATTTTTGTTAAGAAATGATTACAAATCAGCTTATTTTAGAACGTAAAT
This sequence comes from Garcialebias charrua, assembly GCA_038048925.1. NCBI lineage: Eukaryota > Metazoa > Chordata > Actinopteri > Cyprinodontiformes > Rivulidae > Garcialebias > Garcialebias charrua. The sequence goes on along the minus strand of JBBPBX010033106.1, from coordinate 26,131 downwards.
AACACCAAAATCATTCAAATTTAACTACAGAAACGCCTAAAATATATTTGTTAGCTGACATTATTCTAAGAGTGTGTCTCAGTTTAATTTTTGTTCAGAAATGCACTTTGACAGTTACCGGTACACCCACATACTGTAAATAAAGCAGCTTTAAAATTACTACTGGTACACCTGCACATAAAGATGACACAAACAGATATTTATTTTGTGGTTTTTATTTACAATATTTACAATTCACTCAAACCCCAGAAACTCCTCGTCCTCGGTGTCACTCTGGAACAGTTCAGCCAGTGCTGGAGGCAGCTTGCCACTGGTCAGAGGTCCCGGTCCCTCCTCCTCACTGCTGTTTTCTGCCTCAGCACCAGCTCCAGCAGGCCGTGAGAGGATGCGGGCCTTCTTGAATCCGGCCTGGATGGTCCTGGTGGTGACAGAAGCCCAGGTCTTGTCGACCCACTCCACCGCCTGGGCGAAGGTCGCGTGCCGCATCCTCCCAGTCGCTGTGAAAGAGTGCTCGCCACTCACCATCCAGTCCTCCCACAATTTTCTTAAGGAGGACTTGAAGCTCCGGTTGACACTTATATCCAGCGGTTGAAGAAGTTTTGTCAGCCCCCCTGGAATAATTGTGGGCACAGTGTTCAAAGTCTTTATTTTCTCCTTCATGGCATCTGTTATGTGTGCCCTCATACTATCCATCACGAGGAGAGCCTTCTTGGTCCTGAAGAACCCGTCAGGACGATGGACGAAGCATTTGTTGATCCAATGGACCATCATAGCTTCGTCCATCCATCCCTTAGGACCGACCGCGACCACGACTCTGGGGCAGAAGTCCTCTTTCGGCATGGTCTTCCTCTTAAAGATGACCAGGGGGTGAAGTTTGCAGCCGTCAGCACCACAGGCCAGAACCACTGTAAAGTGGGACTTCATGGCCTGTGATGAGGATGTTGATCGATTTCTCCCCCTTCTGGGAGACACTCCTCCCTAGAGGAATATCAAATGTAAGCGGTACCTCATCCATATTAATAACATGGTTGGCAGTGATCCCATAGGTCTGGACCTGGCGTGAGAAAGACAAAAGGCAGACATTAGCGTCGGGCTACAGTAAACAAAAGAATCGAGCGTGCACTCGCAGACCTGCTGTGAGCGCACCAACAGACCTGCAACATTAAAATGTTTCTTTGTTTGTCCACATCACATCACATGTCCACATCAGAAGCAGACATTAGCTTACAGTAAACAAAAGAAAGATGTGATGTGGACAAACAAAGAAACATTTTAATGTTGCAGTTCTGTTGGTACTCACAGACCTGCAACATTAAAATGTTTCTTTGTTTGTCCACATCACATGTCCACATCACATCACATGTCCACATTAGAAGCAGACATTAGCACGATTTTATAATAAATTAATATATTATAATTTAGCAAGATACTTAGACTTACAGCAGGTAAATCAACGTTCTTAATATAATGTTTGCTTGTGTTTACTTTGATCACACAACAACAGAGTTTTTTTAAATTTATTTATTTATTTCTGCCAGGTGGAGAAGCTGTCGTTCCAACAAACAGGCAGACGGTTCTGAGGTTCTGATGGGTCCAGATGAACACACAGCAAGAGTCCAGTTCATTAACGTAGTTACAGTTCGGTTCACGTGTTTTAATAGTGTGTTCAGTTTAATTCTCAGTGTTTGTGTTGTAAACTTTGTGGTGCTGAATAAATAAATAAATAAAAAATAAACCTGGTGTCTTCATTTTCACAGCACGTTACGCACTGTTTAAAAAATGTAACGAGTCCAGATAGATACTGTAGTTCAGATAAATTTACATCTCCCACGCCAACATAAATACTGTTTATTATTGTTAAACTGTTATATTTTGCAACGTGACACGTGAAATGTCAGACTGTCCGCGCATGCGGGCTGCGCGCATGTGGTTGACACAAAAGCTCCACGGGAGATGTTTACATTATCAGCGGGGGGTCAGCGAAAAACTTCCACCTTGAGAGCAGGGTCAGAAAAGTATCGGAGTCAAAGACGGGGGCCAGCAACGTCGTGTAGGCGATAAGCAAAGTCGCAAAGAGAAAGTAGCGGTTACACTCAAAATACGCACCGTGTAAACTGGCCCTTAATCTGATTACTGAATTTTGAAATAGCAACGCGTTAGATTACTCGTTACTGAAAAAAGTGGTCCGACAAGAGTAACGCGTTACTTTGTAACGTGTTAGTGACATCACTGGGTGGGACATGCCCGGAACACCTCACCAGGGAGGCGTCCAGGAGGCATCCTAACCAGATGCCCGAGCCACCTCAACTGGCTCCTCTTGATGTGGAGAAGCAGCGGCTCTACTCCGAGTCCCTCCCGGATGACTGAGCTTCTCACCCTATCTCTAAGGGAGAGTCCAGACACCCTGCGGAGAAAACTCATTTCAGCCGCTTGTATCCGAGATCTCGTTCTTTCGGTCACAACCCAAAGCTCATGACCATAGATGAGGGTGGGAACGTAGATCGATCGGTAAATTGAGAGCTTTGCCTTTCGACTCAGCTCTCTCTTCACCACGACAGACCGGTACAGCGCCCGCTTCACTGCGGATGCTGCACCTATCCGCCTATCGATCTCACGCTCCAGTTTTCCCTCATTCGTGAACAAGACCCCGAGATACTTAAACTCCTCCACTTGGGGCAGGACCTCCTCCCCGACCCGGAGAGGGCATGCTACCCTTTTCCGGCTCAAGACCATGGCCTCGGATTTGGAGGAACTGATCCTCATCCCGGCCGCATCACACTCGGCTGCAAACCGCTCCAGCGAAAGCTGTAGATCACGATCTGATGAAGCCAATAGGACCACATCATCTGCAAAAAACAGAGAAGCGATTCTAAGGCCACCAAAACGGATCCTCTCAACACCTTGGCTGCGCCTAGAAATTCTGTCCATAAAAGTTATGAACAGAATCGGTGACAAAGGGCAACCTTGGCGGAGTCCAACTCTCACTGGAAACGAGCCTGACTTACTGCCGGCAATGCGGACCAAGCTCTGACACCGGTCGTACAGGGACCTAACAGCCCATATCAATGGGCCTGGTACCCCATACTCCCGGAGTACCCCCCACAGAACCCCCCGAGGGACGCGGTCGAATGCCTTTTCCAAGTCCACAAAGCACATGTAAACTGGTTGGGCAAACTCCCACGCGCCCTCCAGGACCCTGCTGAGGGTGTAGAGCTGGTCCAGTGTTCCACGACCAGCACGAAAACCACACTGTTCCTCCTGAATCCGAGGTTCGACTATCCGACGGACCCTCCTCTCCAGAACCCCTGAATAGACCTTACCAGGGAGGCTTAAGTATGCTGATCTGTTTTCTTGTTGCTGTGTTCATCTGTGACCATCTGCTCATAATGACTCATGTTCGTGCTGCTGTTTATAATGATGTTTTCCTACTACATTAGGGCTTAGTGTATTACTAGTTGATGTTTTTCTTAGTTATATCTTAGATGTTATTACTGTTTTTCTCTTGCATTTGTTGTTGGATGTAACTGGGACCCTGTGTACATAATCTCGTTTTCATCACATGTACCACATGCGATGCAAATGACAATAAAGACTCTCTGACTCTGACTTAAGAGTGTGATCCCCCTATAGTTGGAACACACCCTATGGTCCCCCTTTTTGAATAGGGGAACCACCACCCCAGTCTGCCAATCCAAGGGAACTGCCCCCGATGTCCATGCGATATTGCAGAGTCGCGTAAGCCAACACAACCCCACAACATCCAGAGCCCTAAGGAACTCAGGGCGAATCTCATCCACCCCCGGAGCCCTGCCACCGCGGAGCTTTTTAACCACCTCGGCGACCTCAGCACCAGAGATTGGAGAGCCCGACCCAAAGTCCCCAGGCTCCGCTTCCTCAGTGGAAGACGTGCCAGTAGGATTGAGGAGGTCTTCGAAGTATTCTGCCCACCGACTCACAACATCCCGAGTTGAGGTCAACAGCACGCCATCCCCACCATAAATGGTGTTGGTCGCGTACCGCTTTCCCTCCCTGAGACGCCGGATGGTGGACCAGAATCGCCTCGAAGCCGTGCGGAAGTCATTCTCCATGGCCTCTCCGAACTCCTCCCACGCCCGAGTTTTTGCCTCAGCAACCACCCGAGCCGCATGCCGCTTGGACTGTTGGTACCTATCTGCTGTTTCCGGGGTCCCACAGGCCAAAAAGGCCCAATAGGACTCCTTCTTCAGCATGACAGCATCCCTCACCGCCGGTGTCCACCACCGAGTTCGAGGGTTGCCACCACGACAGGCACCAACAACCTTGCGGCCACAACTCTGATAAGCTGCCTCGACAATAGAGGCGCGGAACATGGTCCACTCTGACCCAATGTCCCCCACCTCCCTCGGAACGTGTTCAAAGCTCTCCCGGAGGTGGGAGTTAAAGCTCCGTCTTACGGGAGACTCTGCAATGGAGTTAAATTCAAAGCAGTTCGATTCTCAGACAAATAGTGTTAGAATTATTATTTTATCTATGAATGTTTCTGTTAAATTATTATTTTGTATAAATGTTTCTGTTCAGTGCCCTGAGATTACTTCTTTTGTGAATTGACGCTATATAAATAAACTAAATTGAATAGAATCTTAGAACATCTTTACTCAGCAAACACAACAGTTTAGGTCAAAATACTATAATTTTAAAACCACATTACTATAGTTCATAATTTCTTATCTGGCAACCCGACTGACATGAAAACTACAGCATTTGTCATGTAAACCAGCTTATTTTTTGTTTATTACCCCCTATAAACATTGAACAATCACTAATGTTTACACAGGTTGTTTTCGTGTAAACGGGGCCTTATAGTAGGTAGATCACTTTGACTTGATCATTTCAAAAGTAGCTCGCATGCTGAAAAAGTCTGAACACCCCTGCTCTAGGCTTTTGACGACCAGTGTACCTGTATACGGATATTTTAGAGCAAAAAAAAGTCCTGCTGGATGGACAGCGTGTGCGCGCACATTATGCTGCAGTTTAAAGATAAAATTATAGTGTTTAACTCCATTCCTGCATGGAAGGCTTGACCATGCTTCAAAGCAGCTCTGCGCCGTGATGGACAGAGAGCAACAGCTACAGGACAGATGCACGTGACGTGCAGCAGGTCCTCGGATGGATGGATGGATGGACTGATGGACGGACGGACGAATGGAAGGATAAAGCTTGGACCTCAGTCAGTAAAGAATCCATCTGTCTGGGTTCAGGAAGGCAGGATGTTTGATGGAGCTGACGTGGAGCCAGGAGGACGCAGCTGCTCTGAGCGCTGCACCTGTTACCTGCTCAGGAGTTGACAGAACTCTTCAGCGACGCAGAGGATGAAGAATTCAATGAGTTTGAATAAAAATAAATAAATAAATATTTTTTGGTGTTTATCTTGTTACATTTTAAAGAGATGAAGGTTGTTGCAGCATATGTTGCGCGCACACGTTTGGAATACCCGACAAGCGAAATTATTTAAATCCAACGGATTTGAACATATTCAGTTATTAAAGAAAAGTTCAGCTCAGACACATCTTTGCTATAATTTTCAGCAAATAAATGTTTTTTAAGTGTTAATCTTATTAAATTTTAAACAGATGAAGGTTTTAGCAGCCCACGCACACGAAGACCGGTCAAAGCGAACCTATCAGCTATTTGACAATTATGTTCATTTTTAAAAGAAAAGTTCAGCTCAAACACACTTTTACTATAATGTCAGCAAACAAATATAACAATTATACTTTATTTATAAAGCCATTTAAAACAACCACAGCTGCAACAAAGTGCTGTACACATGAAATCATGAAAAACAACCGTCATGTCTTTTATACTGAAGTGGGTGGAGCATCACCAGGGGTTGCTAGGTGAGGGGCTGGACTCAGGTTTGAGGTGGGTTGTGGCTGCGGTTTGTGACGTCACAAACTGCGGGATTTGAAAACGAAGTGTTTCTATCACTGAAAAATAAATATACTTAAGAGTAAATAAACCACTGGGTGCATTTTTTTGGCCCTAGGACTGTTTTTTTTATGAAGTACATACCCAAAGTTGAGTAAAAAAACCATTATAAAGTGAATTTTGCATCTGTGGTCCCCTTTAAATGACAAAGCAATGTATTTGTTGTACAATGCAATAATAATCCCGCATTTAATTTATTGCGTTGAGGTTTGGGGTACAGCGTGCAAAACTGTAACTAAGCCCATTTTTATTTTACAGAAAAGAGCTATAAGGATTATCACTAGAAAGCATTATTACCATCCATCAAATGTTTTGTTTTGCAAATTAAAATTACTGAAATTTTATGATCTGGTTGAGGCACAGAACTTCCCATTACCCTTACATATCCAAACGTTTTTTGTAAAAAGACAGAGTACTGTACTTACAATCTTAAGGGTACAGATATTTTTGTTATGCCACAATATAGAACAAGTCTAAAGAGTAGCTCTACTATAATTTATGGGATAGGTCTATGGAATGGTTTAGAAAACGATTTTAAAGTTGCAAAAACAATGATTTTGTTTAAAACAATTAATAAAATTAGGTTTCTGGAAAAATATATATGAATTGGTTTGTTTCAAAATTTATAAATGGTAAAGTATGATGAGTTATTTATTGTGTAATTTTGTTGTGGATTATTTTTGTTTGAATTGATTATTTGAATTAATTTTGTTAAAAAAGGGGCAGACATAATAAGATTTTATCTTCTTCTGCTTCCTTTCGTTTCATGTAATGTTTGAATTTTTTTATATATACGTGGAAATGTAAATAGTTATTTTGTGTTCTTTTAAATTTGAAATTTGAAATGAATAAATTAATTAATTTAAAAAAAATAAAAAAGCAAGCAACACTTGCACCGAGGGAAATATTTCTATTTGAAATGAACTGCAGCCTTTGAGGCCACGAGCGGACAGTTTACTCACGGTGCAAACTTCTTCCTCTCCACGTTGTAAATGTATCTGGGCACGTCGAACGCTCCAATGATGTTAAATCAAGGAATCAAGGAATCAAGGAGTTTTATTAACATTGCATCAATTTTCACCGATTACAACGTAAGTATGTAGTTGCAGGCATCCAGAAGAGAAATGAGTGCAAAAGCTGCAGCAAAACAAAGCACATTACATGTTTTATCAACACACGATATGTTTTATCAACACACGACATGTTTATTCAACACATTGATATGCTCTTAGCGCGGCCAGGCCCAATCTGTCTCCAGATGAAGGTCAAAAGCAGGAAAAACAGGCAGAAACACTGGGATTCACAGCATTGATATTAAAAAAAGATGAATCACATTTTGTCTTCAAGACACCGCGTGATTCAGTAAAAACCATATCAGAGCACATTTAGGTACAATAACAAAGGAAATACGGCAGGCAAGGAGATTGGGTCCATGATTAATTTCAGACAAACACAAAGTTCAGCAGGTGTGCAGCTGGGTGTTATCCGAAGCCTCACAGAAATCTCTGGGGAGGGGGGGGCTCTTCAACTCCTCACTCTAGGAGAATGGATTCCCACAGCCCGCTTTTCAAGGACATGTGCAGAAGCCAGATAATGTTCTTGTTTGTTATCCAAATAGACCACAGTGTTCTTTTCCACTGCCGCCTCCAAGTCTGTGGGTGCTGTTTCATGGCCGAAAGAAATCCAAATATGTGGTTCTGCTCTGCCCCGCTTTCATGAGCTTCCACCTGTCCCTTGATCGATCCTGGGTGGCTGCAAACAAGTCCCAAAACGGACAGCAGGTGCACGGTGGTCCACCACTGCACCAATCGTGCGATTGAGCTCATACAGCAGCTGGGATGAGGAGCCCACGACCCGGTTCAGAGAATTTTGCTGATCAGGCAGTCCCGACAGCGCTCTGATAGCCGCCGAAGCCTCCCTCAGCTTCCGATAACAAACAACTCCGGTTACGCCAAAAAACAGAGCAGTTGCTACCAATAATCCAATAATCCACAAATCCTCCACGTCTTCGACACTCAGAACGGACAGACACATGGGCTGCCACTGACCCCACGAGTCCAGCACGTATCCAGCCGCGTGTGTGTCGGAGGGACAGACAGCTTCTCCTGACACGGTCCGCTTCGTGGAAAAAATCTTATCCATTGAAGAAACAGCCCAATTGATTAATTCCATATTGGTTCGAGTGAGCGCTGAAGGGTCGCAGACGAGACGAAAAGCAAGCAGGGAGTAGGAAAAACTTAGGGAGGGAAGAGCAGAAAGATATGCGACCTGCCTTGCCGAGTGCCGGAAGAAGAAAGATGTTATCTCTGGAAGAGAAATCATCAGTTTGAATCCAAGCATCACATCGTACAGTAAAAATGTTTAATCCACCTAAATATTAAATGTGTTGATGGTCAGAAAGCACTTCTGTGCAGCTGTACTTACATGGTTTCTTCACAAGACTGAGTGCAGTCCTGCACGGCACTCTCCAACACAGACAGCTCGATCATAGAGGAAGACACTGCAGTGAAAACACACCTGAGAACTCTCTGCTACACACACCAAGAGTCCAGCTGAACTGCACAACATGAACTTACATGGCTGCTTCTCCACTGCGTCCAGGACCTTTTCAATGACATCGTCCAGTTCAGAGCCATCGACTGACTCCAGCACGTCCACGAGGTACTTACTGGCTTCACTACAACACACACACACACACACACACACACACACACACACACAAAACAACGGCTTACATGGGACAAATATAGAAGGAGAGCCTGTGATCAGAAGGCTGCTGGTTCAAATCCATCGGCCTACAGTATCAAATGTGTTTGAGAAAGATAAAACACCCACAGCTGCCGCCTCCTCCTCTCTCATTTGTCCCACTCTGGACCAGTGAGCAAGGCCCTTAATAAATAAATTATATAGTGTACTGTACACACACACACATTGGGTTTCTGCTGCTGCCTGAGACATTGTATATATAGTGTATATACATGTATATATATAGGGGGCAGCTGTGGTTGAGTGGTTAGAGCAGTCATCCTCCAATAGTTGGAGGTTCAATTGCACCATATGTTAAACTTCCTGGACAAGACACTGAACCCCTCGTTGTCTCTGATGTGTGTCCCGTCGGTGTTTGCATGTGACCTAAAGCTCTGATTAGTCTCTGCAGAATGATTTGTTCAGATTAGTCTTTGTACAGATGTACTGGAGTGCTGTATGAATGTGTGTGTGGAGGTAAATGAGAGCACAGAATGTGTTGTAAAGAGCTTTGAGCATCTTGGTTAGATACACTGCCTCCCCCCCCCCACCCCAAAAAAAGTTGCCACCTAGATTTAACTAAGCAAATAGGTACGAGCCTACTGTTGGATAGTTACTGCATGTGCGATTATTTTTCAGCTGCAACAAGTTATTTATCTCCAACTGGTGCAATGAGTTGCTTCTCATTTCTACAACAACCATGTGGAAAGACACATGGCGTGGTCATGGAAAAGATGTCAGTCTGTTTGAGAAGGTCAAATCATTGGCATCATGCAGAGAAACATCTAAGAAGAAACTACTTAACTTGGGTTAAGCACTGTCCAACGCATTATTAAAAATTGGAAGGACAGTGGGGACCCACCGTCTTGGAGGAAAAAATGTGGCTGGAAAAAAATAATAACAATGAATTCAATTTATAACGCACTTTTCATTAATGAAAATCTCAAAGTGCTACAAATTGCAACAGAATTAAATGTCAATAAAACAAGTAAAATCAATAACAGTATCAACTAAGATCAAAGATAGAATCATGAGGAGGTAGAGTATGCTCGGTTGAAAAGAAAGGTCTTCAAGCCGCTCTTAAAGTCAACCACAGACTGTGGGGCTCTCAGACAGTCAGGAAGAGAGTTCCACAGGCGGGGGGCAGCCACACTGAAAGCCCGGTCTCCCATGGTCCTTAATTTGGTTCTCGGAATGTGAAGGAGATTACTGTTCTGTGACCGCAGCGACCGGGTGGATGAGTATGGAATAAGAATATCCTTCAGATAATCTGGTGAAGCTCCATGTAAGCATTGATGTGTAATGAGAGCAGTTTTGTACTGAATTCTGTAGGTGACAGGAAGCCAATGAAGGTTATGGAGAATGGGCGTAATATGTTCAAATTTACGAACTCTCAACAAGATCCTTGCTGCACTGTTTTGAATATATTGAAGTTTCTGAAGGTTTTTGCCAGGGATTCCAATAAACAGGGAGTTGCAGTAGTCGAGCCTGGAGGAGACAAAAGCATGGACGAGCTTCTCAGCATCGGAAAAAGTTAGAGATGGGCGAAGTCTGGAGATGTTTCGAAGATGGAAGAAGCAAGTTTTAAACAGAAGCTTAATGTGATTTTCAAATGTAAGATTGGAGTCCATTTTTATTCCAAGATTTGCAACAGAGGTGGAGAGGGGGATGTCTTGTCCAGAAAAGGAAATTGTTGTTATAGTAGATGTTTGTGGTGAGGGGCAGAGGTGGGTAGAGTATTCAAAATTTTTACTCAAGTAAAAGTATTGTTACTTGAACCAAATATTACTCAAATAAAAGTAGTGAGTAGGCATCCAAAAATTTACTTGAGTAAAAGTAATAAAGTACTTTGATTATAACCTACTCAAGTACTGTAGTGAGTAACTGCGGAGTACCATCTCGTGTCATTAAATTATAACATGCAAATGGATTTACAAGGAAACGTAACTTTTAATGAGACTGAACATACATTGTTATAAATAAAAACACAAAGGCAATACCAGCCAAAAGTATTTAGAAATAAACCACTTATTTTTACATTGTTGTAAATAAAATAAAAAAACACAAAGGCAACTGTAGCCCAAATAATTCTGCTAAATAATAATAAACTTGACTTTCTGCAAAACTTTAATTCTACCAGTAAATGTTGGAACTCATTTTCTTACATTTTGACATCCTATAAACAGCACTAACTGTTTACCAGAATCTCCGACGTCACTCAACATGGCACGCGCTGAGAATTTGTTGTGGTCACGTGACTGGTTGGCTTTACTTGATTGGTTACATGTCAGGTGACAATAAGTTACGCAATAATTTTGCTGCGAATGTTTTTACATACTTGAAACAAAAGTAACTGTAGCGATCAGCAGAAAGCCCATAGTAACTGAGTAAAAGTTGCAGTTTTCTCCCCTAAAATTTACTCAAGTAAAAGTACAAGTCTTTCACATTTAAACTACTGTACTCTCACAAGTACAATTTTCTCAAAAAGCTACTTAAGTAAATGTAACTGAGTAAATGTAACTTGTTTCTACCCACCTCTGCATAAGCCTCATCCTCCTCTGCTCGTTCAGGATGCCCAGGTTGAACCACCTCCTCCTTCGGACCATCCAGCACAATATCCTTTAGAGAGAAGGTGCCAGATTCACCTGTACTCTGCCTGAACAGGTACTCTAGTCCAAGCAGTTCAGTGGAGGAGACACTGGCAGGAGCCTGAAGGTTCTTCTCCACAGTCTCTCCAAACAGCTGCTGACAGCGTGTGTTGAGGCGGTCAACAAGTGGTGCAGAGTAGGTGAGGTTTTTACGTCCACTACCGCCAAACACTGCTTGGAAGCGCCGGTCAGCGTTCCACCTTGCAATCCAACTGATCAGGTAAACCTGATAGGGCCGTGCTGCACAGCGGGGACTTAAATGTCTCAATGGAAAGGAGAAATACCAATAACTATTTCCTTTATCAGAATGTGAACACTTTATTGATCCCTGGGGGAAATTTCAATTATTACAGCCACAAGTGTTCAAGTAAAGTGTATTTGTTCAGTGATGGACGACGGAGCGGTGAGTAACCGCGTTAAGGAGCTTCTCCTCTTTTCAAAGTCCTGTTTGTCCCGATCAAGACGAGGTACTGGCCGGCAGCCTGTTTCTACGTACTGAAGTCCAAATCTTTCCCCGTCTCCCACTCTATGCAATAACCTTAAAAAGAGGAGGACAAGTGAGAAACCACGCAGACACTGTGTTTCCTTCACCTACAGTTTGTAGAATGTATTAACATCAACACAATTCTCACAACAGTACAGCACCTTTAACATATACAACTTTGAACTGAACTTTACCTTTAGCCTTTTGGAGACATGTTCATAACCTTTGACCTCTTACTTTGAATTAATAATAATAATAATAATGAATTCAATTTATAACGCACTTTTCATTAATGAAAATCTCAAAGTGCTACAAGGTGCAACAGAAATTAAATGTCAATAAAACAAGTAATAAAACAAGTAAAATCAATAACAGTATCAACTAAGATCAAAAGTAGAATCATGAGGAGGCAGAGTATGCTCGGTTGAAAAGAAAGGTCTTCAAGCCGCTCTTAAAGTCAACCACAGACTGTGGGACCCTCAGACAGTCAGGAAGAGAGTTCCACAGGCGGGGGGCAGCCACACTGAAAGCCCGGTCTCCCATGGTCCTTAATTTGGTTCTCGGAATGTGAAGGAGATTACTGTTCTGTGACCGCAGCGACCGGGTGGATGAGTGTGGAATAAGAATATCCTTCAGATAATCTGGTGAAGCTCCATGTAAGCATTGATGTGTAATGAGAGCAGTTTTGTACTGAATTCTGTAGGCGACAGGAAGCCAATGAAGGTTATGAAGAATGGGCGTAATATGTTCAAATTTACGAACTCGCAACAAGATCCTTGCTGCACTGTTTTGAATATATTGAAGTTTCTGAAGGTTTTTGCCAGGGATTCCAATAAACAGGGAGTTGCAGTAGTCGAGCCTGGAGGAGACAAAAGCATGGACGAGCTTCTCAGCATCGGAAAAAGTTAGGGATGGGCGAAGTCTAGAGATGTTTCGAAGATGGAAGAAGCAAGTTTTAAACAGAAGCTTAATGTGATTTTCAAATGTAAGATTGGAGTCCATTTTTATTCCAAGATTAGTAACAGAGGTGGAGAGGGGGATGTCTTGTCCAGAAAAGGAAAGTGTTGTTATAGTAGATGTCTGTACCTGGTGAGGGGTGCCAATCAGTATGGCCTCAGTCTTGGAGCAGTTTAATTGAAGAAAGTTCTGATTCATCCATGCCCTAATTGCCTCCAGGCAGGCAGAGAGGGCAGTGAGTGAAGATGGAGATGACAAGGTGGAATTACCTGCGTACGAGCTTCTGCTGCTAACAAGCTAAATACTACACCGGACATTTCATGTACGTTCGACACAAACAAAACACAGAACGTGATAAACTAATATTTGAATCAGTAAAACTGAGTTAAACATATTTAGAAAGGCAATACGATATATATTTTAATACAATAATTACCTTAAAAACGGGAAGAAACATGAACGAGTCGACACAGACACTGTTTCCTTCAACACAGTACATGTACAGTGTGTTGTAGAATAGAGAAAATGGCCGTGTGCGCCCCCTCGTGGACATTAACCATGATCCAACTTGGATCACAGAACATTATACGCAGCATATTCATTCATTCAACCTTTATTTAGTCAGGTAAATCTTGTCAGGTAAATATAGTACTTTCCATCACATCTACGTATATATGAATATATATCTGTGGTGCAGAATGAGGACAAATGTCCACTCTGGTCTGGAGGTAAAACACTCGCCGAGTTTATGCTTACGCTCCACACTGCCTCTTTCCCGACGTGGAAACTAATAAAGCCGAATGCAGACAAGTACATGCAGAAGAGCGTACGATGACGTCATGCAAACCGTTTGATTTCCCATCATGCATTTCTTCTTTAAGAGCTAAAACAGACGAAAAATAAACAAAAATAAGACGTGCAAAAGGATTCAGGCTTTCTAAAAAATCAGGCTTTATTTAATATGAAGCCAGAGTGGAACCGTGAGTGGAAACCGTAATGAGTGGAAACCGTAATCGATGTGGGTTGGGGCAGACAGGCCATAAAAAGCACTGACAGCCATGGTCTGTATGAAGGCAGCATCGGTGTGTGTACTGACACTGCATTGGTTCGCGCACTCTTCGGGGTTTCTCTGTGACACCCCGGGTGACTCTGCGGGGGGGGACCCGTGGTTCGAGTACAACTACTGTACTCCCACTCGGCACTAGAAGAGTGGCATCTGTGCGCGTGTACCGGTGTGGGACAAGACCCCGTGGTGCTGTCTTCCGTAGCAAGGTGCTACGTTATTTTTTTAAACTGTTTGACAAATAACATTCTTCTTTGGCACCCTGAGGTGGTCAAAACCTTACCAGATCTCTCAATCATTCATTCTTCATTCCCTGCATTTCACATGAAGCAAATAACCAGTACGGAGCCCCCGAGGGGACATGGGGGACATTTTCTTTCTTTGCGTGCCACGCAAAAGGTTGTGCGTTATGTAACAGACACCTGTGCAGGAGTTTGTGACTTGGCGCTATATAAATAAACTGAATTTAATTGAATTATGAAATCAGCCTTAAATATAATGATATGGAGTGTGTGCTGCAGTGGTCAAAGTAATTTTCCATTGTATATTTCCCGTTCATGCTCCGTGGATTCAGCTGTGACTTCCTCGTTCGAGCCGACAGGCACCTGCTGTCAGTCTGTCCCTCTGAGGAGCGCTGCTTCTCTTAGGGACCAACAACAAATTACTGTATTTTCAGAGTATTTGTCAAAGCAGCACCATGTATCATAAATAAACTTTTCTCACTATTTTTCTGCCAGTGGTGGAGAAAGTACTAAAAAACTGCACTTAAGTAAAAGTACACATAAAAAGACAAAAATGTACTAGTAAAAGTACCATATTAATATTTTAAGTAAAAGTAAATAAGTACTTGCTTTTAAAAATACTTAAAGTATTAAAGTAAATGTACTTGATGAATATATTGCCTAATGCAATGGTCTACAATACCATTAAGTGTGCGTACCGTATGTATATTTTCTGTAGTGTTGAGCCATTTTAATGAACAATGCTGCAGATAATACATGTTTTTATTGTGTTTACTCTGTGACACAGTTCACATTTGGACTTGCTCTGTGCATCAGAATTTCAGGGATGAGTTAAAAACTATTAAGCAAAATAAAAAAGAGAAATGATTATATATTTGAAAGTTTTTATTTAACACAAAATAAAACTAATGTGTCATTTTAACTGCAGTAAACACATTTAAGTAAAAGTTGTCTGTTTGAAAAAAGGAGCATTGGACACAGCTGACAAAAGAATAGATCATTTCAACTGCAGTTCATCATCATCTCTAGTTAAAATACTGTCTAGTCAACCTTGTAATGGATCAGTAGTGAACAATATTTTAACTTCCTGACAGCATTTTCAAAACTTGGACCTGAGTGTTGAGTCATTTGGAGACATCTCTTGTCTCCTAACATCCATGAACTGACACATTTTAATATTGCAGCAAGAATTTCTTGTTCAAGTTCAGAAGAAGTTGGTTTTCAAAGTTTGAGTCCAGTGTGGCTCTTTTGGGTGAGAGAATCTGTTCTTCTTCTTCTTCTTTTGGCTTTTCCCTCTTCAGGGGTCGCCACAGAGAGTCATCCTCCTCCACCTCACTCTGTCCTCTGCATCCTCTGTCCTCACTCCAACTACCTTCATGTAGCTCCTCTTTGTCTTTTTCCTGGCAGCTGCATTTCTAACATCCTTCTACCAATATATACCCACTGTCCCTCCTCTGGACATGTCCAAACCACTGTCCCTCCTCTGGACATGTCCAAACCACTGTCCCTCCTCTGGACATGTCCAAACCACTGTCCCTCCTCTGGACATGTCCAAACCACTGTCCCTCCTCTGGACATGTCCAAACCACTGTCCCTCCTCTGGACATGTCCAAACCACTGTCCCTCCTCTGGACATGTCCAAACCATCACAGTCTGGTCTCTCTGTGCAGCCTCCATGCCACACGTTGATGCTGGAGCACAAGATGCTCTCCACTGCACACCTGTAGAAGGAGGTGAGGACTGAGCTTCTCAGTCCAGCTCGTCTCAGACGTCTGAGGAAGTAGAGTCTCTGATGACCTTTCTTGATCAGGCTGCTGGTGTTGTTGCTCCAGTTGAGGTTGTAATTCAATATTAATTAAAATATATGTCTATAAATTTATTAATTTTCCTAGACATTGTTA
This sequence comes from Garcialebias charrua, assembly GCA_038048925.1. NCBI lineage: Eukaryota > Metazoa > Chordata > Actinopteri > Cyprinodontiformes > Rivulidae > Garcialebias > Garcialebias charrua. Next base: position 10,124 of record JBBPBX010033106.1, on the reverse strand, counting down.
TTATTCCATTTATGAATAAGAACTGTCTTAATATATATATACTATATATATATATATATATATATATACATACATACAGTATATACTATATATATACAGTATATATGTATATATATGTTAGGGTCCCACTGGGACTGAGGAGTGTAGAACCCAAGTGCAAGCAGGACTCGAAGGCAGAACGTAAAAAGTAGTCTTTTTAATGAACAACAAAAAATGGCTGATGGTACAGCAACTTACATGAACGGGGGCAGGCTTGAACAGAACTAAACAGCAGGACTAGGAAGGAACCCAAAACGAAGTACGACCTGACAAAGGACAGGTCTGACAGAGGAACTTAAATACACAGACAGGGCATGAGACACAGGTGACAACAATTAACTAATAGGGGCAGGACAAAACTTGGAGCAGGGCTGAACAGAACACAAGCTGATGCATGAATAAACTAAACTGCATGAATAAACACTAAACTGAGGTGGGACAAGAATTAAACTAATTAAATCAAAACTACAAGACTAAACTGGGACAGGGCAAAATTAACACAACTTGATACTAACTAAACTGAGACTGAGGCGGGACAAATAACTAAGACATGACATGTAACATAACTAAACTGAGACTAAGGCCAAATAACTAAGACTAAGACATGACATGTAACATAACTAGGACAGGGCTGAATTAAATACAAGCTGAGGGCTGAATCAAACATAACAAAATATGCATACGGTAGGCACACTTAATGATATTGTAGACCATTGCATTAGGTAAAAATACAGCAAGTACTTTTACTTTAATACTTTAAGTATTTTTAAAAGCAAGTACTTATTTACTTTTACTTAAAATATTAATATGGTACTTCTACTTTTACTAGTACATTTTTGTTTTTTAGTAGTATATATTTGTTTTTTTAAGAGTGTGTCTCAGTTTAATTTTTGTTAAGAAATGATTACAAATCAGCTTATTTTAGAACGTAAATAACACCAAAATCATTCAAATTTAACTACAGAAACGCCTAAAATATATTTGTTAGCTGACATTATTCTAAGAGTGTGTCTCAGTTTAATTTTTGTTCAGAAATGCACTTTGACAGTTACCGGTACACCCACACACTGTAAATAAAGCAGCTTTAAAATTACTACTGGTACACCTGCACATAAAGATGACACAAACAGATATTTATTTTGTGGTTTTTATTTACAATATTTACAATTCACTCAAACCCCAGAAACTCCTCGTCCTCGGTGTCACTCTGGAACAGTTCAGCCAGTGCTGGAGGCAGCTTGCCACTGGTCAGAGGTCCCGGTCCCTCCTCCTCACTGCTGTTTTCTGCCTCAGCACCAGCTCCAGCAGGCCGTGAGAGGATGCGGGCCTTCTTGAATCCGGCCTGGATGGTCCTGGTGGTGACAGAAGCCCAGGTCTTGTCGACCCACTCCACCGCCTGGGCGAAGGTCGCGTGCCGCATCCTCCCAGTCGCTGTGAAAGAGTGCTCGCCACTCACCATCCAGTCCTCCCACAATTTTCTTAAGGAGGACTTGAAGCTCCGGTTGACACTTATATCCAGCGGTTGAAGAAGTTTTGTCAGCCCCCCTGGAATAATTGTGGGCACCGTGTTCAAAGTCTTTATTTTCTCCTTCATGGCATCTGTTATGTGTGCCCTCATACTATCCATCACGAGGAGAGCCTTCTTGGTCCTGAAGAACCCGTCAGGACGATGGACGAAGCATTTGTTGATCCAATGGACCATCATAGCTTCGTCCATCCATCCCTTAGGACCGACCGCGACCACGACTCTGGGGCAGAAGTCCTCTTTCGGCATGGTCTTCCTCTTAAAGATGACCGGGGGGTGAAGTTTGCAGCCGTCAGCACCACAGGCCAGAACCACTGTAAAGTGGGACTTCATGGCCTGTGATGTTGATCGATTTCTCCCCCTTCTGGGAGACACTCCTCCCTAGAGGAATATCAAATGTAAGCGGTACCTCATCCATATTAATAACATGGTTGGCAGTGATCCCATAGGTCTGGACCTGGCGTGAGAAAGACAAAAGGCAGACATTAGCGTCGGGCTACAGTAAACAAAAGAATCGAGCGTGCACTCGCAGACCTGCTGTGAGCGCACCAACAGACCTGCAACATTAAAATGTTTCTTTGTTTGTCCACATCACATCACATGTCCACATCAGAAGCAGACATTAGCTTACAGTAAACAAAAGAAAGATGTGATGTGGACAAACAAAGAAACATTTTAATGTTGCAGTTCTGTTGGTACTCACAGACCTGCAACATTAAAATGTTTCTTTGTTTGTCCACATCACATGTCCACATCACATCACATGTCCACATTAGAAGCAGACATTAGCACGATTTTATAATAAATTAATATATTATAATTTAGCAAGATACAGTACTTAGACTTACAGCAGGTAAATCAACGTTCTTAATATAATGTTTGCTTGTGTTTACTTTGATCACACAACAACAGAGTTTTTTTAAATTTATTTATTTATTTCTGCCAGGTGGAGAAGCTGTCGTTCCAACAAACAGGCAGACGGTTCTGAGGTTCTGATGGGTCCAGATGAACACACAGCAAGAGTCCAGTTCATTAACGTAGTTACAGTTCGGTTCACGTGTTTTAATAGTGTGTTCAGTTTAATTCTCAGTGTTTGTGTTGTAAACTTTGTGGTGCTGAATAAATAAATAAATAAAAAATAAACCTGGTGTCTTCATTTTCACAGCACGTTACGCACTGTTTAAAAAATGTAACGAGTCCAGATAGATACTGTAGTTCAGATAAATTTACATCTCCCACGCCAACATAAATACTGTTTATTATTGTTAAACTGTTATATTTTGCAGCGTGACACGTGAAATGTCAGACTGTCCGCGCATGCGGGCTGCGCGCATGTGGTTGACACAAAAGCTCCACGGGAGATGTTTACATTATCAGCGGGGGGTCAGCGAAAAACTTCCACCTTGAGAGCAGGGTCAGAAAAGTATCGGAGTCAAAGACGGGGGCCAGCAACGTCGTGTAGGCGATAAGCAAAGTCGCAAAGAGAAAGTAGCGGTTACACTCAAAATACGCACCGTGTAAACTGGCCCTTAATCTGATTACTGAATTTTGAAATAGCAACGCGTTAGATTACTCGTTACTGAAAAAAGTGGTCCGACAAGAGTAACGCGTTACTTTGTAACGTGTTAGTGACATCACTGGGTGGGACATGCCCGGAACACCTCACCAGGGAGGCGTCCAGGAGGCATCCTAACCAGATGCCCGAGCCACCTCAACTGGCTCCTCTTGATGTGGAGAAGCAGCGGCTCTACTCCGAGTCCCTCCCGGATGACTGAGCTTCTCACCCTATCTCTAAGGGAGAGTCCAGACACCCTGCGGAGAAAACTCATTTCAGCCGCTTGTATCCGAGATCTCGTTCTTTCGGTCACAACCCAAAGCTCATGACCATAGATGAGGGTGGGAACGTAGATCGATCGGTAAATTGAGAGCTTTGCCTTTCGACTCAGCTCTCTCTTCACCACGACAGACCGGTACAGCGCCCGCTTCACTGCGGATGCTGCACCTATCCGCCTATCGATCTCACGCTCCAGTTTTCCCTCATTCGTGAACAAGACCCCGAGATACTTAAACTCCTCCACTTGGGGCAGGACCTCCTCCCCGACCCGGAGAGGGCATGCTACCCTTTTCCGGCTCAAGACCATGGCCTCGGATTTGGAGGAACTGATCCTCATCCCGGCCGCATCACACTCGGCTGCAAACCGCTCCAGCAAAAGCCGTAGATCACGATCTGATGAAGCCAATAGGACCACATCATCTTGTAGTGATACACCTAACCTCTGACATTTTAGGCTTGACCTTCAAGTACACCTCTCTGCATCTCTTTGGAACTCTCAGTTTACACCTTCTTGAAGTCTTCAAGGAGACGAGTAAACACTATTTTGGTTAACAATTATTATGAATTAATGGACACTAATTAATCAGATTGAACTTTCTCTTTAATGTGTGTTAATTCAGAATTGATCAAACAGTATTTTTGTCATTTCAATGATGATTTTACTAAGCTGGTATATTTTAAATATGACAAAGTTAAGAGAACATCTCAGAATGATCATGCTTTAAAACTGTCTGCTCTATGCAGAATAAGTGTTTAAAGTTGAAGGAACAATTCTCCGTCTATTTGTTTGAACTGTTTTTGGAACGAAAGAGAAGTTCTAGACATAACTTAATCTTCGGTCTCCCGTCCGTTCTAAAAACAATTCATCTGTGCTTAAACAGAGAGTGCTCTGTTTTCACACCTGCCTTTTGTTTTGTCTCCGTGCTGGGACTCAGTTCTCAGCACTCACAGAGTTTTAGAGTTCTCGGGGAGAAGGGAAGACGCACGGACGTTTTTCTCCAAGCTGATGTACGTTCCGGCCAGGCACCAAAGGCCCACGTCTTCAGCAAAGGTTCAAACAGCACGTCAGCTGTGAACCACTTCGAGTGTCACAGCTCCAAGCGGTGACACTCTTTCTGAAGTTATCTTGAACAAAACCAGAACCAGGCATCACTCTGGGAGGCCGACGCAGACTTCACGAGACCGTGGCAAGATGAAAGTGGTCGCCTGTAAAACGCAGCAGCCTGCGCGTCTGGCTTGACTAATTTACCGGAGTTGAGACAGGATCATCTTCACGAAGGTAAAAGTGTTTCATCACGGGACGGACGTCCAGCCGAAACCAAGCAGAGGGTGCCATCACTGGTTAAACATCTCAAGATAAGATTCAACCATTTCATTTCAATCTTTTATCTTTCCTCCTTAAACTCCTCCTTATGTTTATTTTCATCATGGTAAACTTTAAGTAATGTGCCAACAGAAAGGTCCAACTGTCTGTTTGTTTTAATTTGAATTCTTGTCAACGTAGTTATTAAATCAGAGCTAATATCGATACAAATGTTTATGTAATTTTTGTGATAGTTTCAATAAAAGGTCTATATTTTTGGTAGACCAATATAAATTGAAGTCTAAGCGTGAAATTACATTTCTTGTCTAATCACAGTAAAAACAACTTAGTATCGGAAAAAGGAAGAACTCGCTCTTTGGTGGCAGTTTGTGCAAGATTAAAGTCTGCTAAACTGCGCATCTACAATAATAGTAAATCAGTAAGTGTTTAAATACCTTATTCTACATTTATTACTATTATTAATCTATTACAATTGGTGGCTCGTCCGAGTTCCTGGAACGTTTATTAAGTTGTTTTGTGTAGCTTGTTGTTACGGTGTTTGTTGGCATTAGTTTACATCCTGGTTTTGGGCTTGTAAGAATAGTTTTGGCTGGTGAGTGTCCGGGAGTTGCTAAAAGTGGCATTGTCTGGATTATTTTCCCGTTAGAATTATTTGTTCATTCACATTTGAACGTATGCTTGGAGCGGGTGCGTGATAAGTGTTTTGTCTGTGCTTGTGAGACGTTTCATCACGTGTCACGAGGCTGCATGCATCTTTCATTGTTGTGACCGCCGAGTCACGATCCTGTTTCATTCTATTACATCTGCGATTTATTGTTGAAGGTCTGTTTCACATATATGCGGCTCCATTAAGTGCCTTTTTCTGTTACAACGTGTTTGCCGAGGTTCGGGAAAACCCACTCCGCTTTGGGCCAGACAGAGGTCAGGTTCCGTTTGACGTAAAGTCCGTTTGTTGTACACAGTTAGAGTGCTGCCTCCCCTGGGGGCGTGAGAGCTAGCGTGGTTGTGTTTGAGCTCATTGACAGTATTTTCTGCGGTGTAAAAAATACGTTTATTTTGTGAAAGAGGAGTCTAGAACTTTGGGTCGAGCTATAAGCTAAACGGTACCGACAAGATGGCTGCTTAAAACGCTGTGATTGGTCCATTGTGTGTCGCGTTCAAGAACGTTGGTTTTCTGTAGACTCTGGTTGTCAGATTCATTTTTGTACACATTTCTATCAGTTTATTTGTGTTGTTTGAGTTCTATGCACGTAATATCGTCGAAGACTGGCTTAACCGCGGTGTTTTGCGGTATTTATGACTGTTTTAGAACGTTAAAAAGTCCGTTCCTCGCTAGAGTTCAAAAGACCGCAGGTCCGTGAACGCACCGCTCGAACGGCACGTCGCCTGTGGGCGGCGTTGGGTTTGGAAGACACAATTTCCCATGAACACTTGGGTTTTAGAACTACAGTTCTGTCTTCGCTGTGATTGGTCGATTACGCTGTATGTGTTGACGCATGCGCAGTGGGTGAAGCCCCGCTCCTCGTCAAATTTCACTTGCTACTTGTCTCAGACGAGTTTCCGTGCTTGTTTGTCCATTACTGTCTTTGAAAAGACTGTTTAATCGCGGTGTTTTTGAGATTTTAGTGGGTGGACAGAGCCGGTTGCTCTGAAAAACTGCCGATCGCCATGTGACCAGGTCACGTGACACCGATTTTGCCGGTTTTATGAGGACCGACCTTATTTCTTTTAAACGCAGTTTAAAAGGTTTCACAGTTCAACCGATTTTGCTCACATGATTTCGTTTTGTGAGCCTGGGTTCTAGAGCTTATCACGTTACGCTTTAGATCTGTCTGATTGATGCTTTTCATCCGTGTTGGATGTCTGTGTGGGCTGAAAGCTACGGCTGCGCTCACTGGTGATAACAGCGCCTCTATAGCGGTCAGATAGAGAAATTACAGTCGCTGTGATAAACTCACTTCCAGCGCTGTGACCCCTGCTGGTTACATTAGAAGACGCAGTCTTCCTGTAATTTGTACATGTTGAATGTTCCTGTTTTACACGGGATACATTTTGAGGATATTGTACACACAGCACCCTTTCATTTGATTTTCACATATAATCAAATGTTGATGGCAGGACAGTTACACAGATTTAACACAGACATGTCTGTTGTTGATAAAATTTGACACTTTTATCTTTGATTCTGTGCAAAACAAACTGTCTGTTTTTATTTTTATTTTAAACTGCAAGTTTAAAATATCACACATGAGGCTTCTTTTGTCTTGGTTTTTCACAAAAAATCTCAAAACGACAGCCGTTTTTGTTTGACCTTGTCACAGGTCGACAAATTACTAAACATCACTGACTTTTATTTCATTTAACATCTTGGATGTTTTCTGAGCAGCTCATACACTTTGCATATTTGCAAGCTGCGATATGAGACCCACTTTATTTGATTTTTCACAGAACATCAGTACACAGATGGACGTTCAAACAGGTGAACCACCTGAGGGGGGCTCCTCTCCTATCTATCCTAGATGGATGGATGGGGGCCTTGGGATTCCTGCCCGTGCTCCCCGCATTTTGGGGGAATCTGCCTCTTCGTATGCTAATTACTTAGCTGCTAGGAACGTCCGTCAGGATAAGTGGGAAAATCCCCTGTCATTCTACGACAGGCTAATCTCGGTCTACTCCGGGGGCAAAACTATTCCTGGACTAGAGGAAAATATGGAGTTTAAACGTCTTTTCATTATGAATCTTATGCCTTTTCAAATGAAATGTGTTCATTTCAAGGTTGATTGCAAAAAAGATTCCATGGAAGTGATAAGACAATATGCTGCGTCAGTTTTTGAGGCCGAAATACAACCTAGGATACCATCAGAGGTTTGTACAGGTCAAAAGGTCACATCCCACTCGCAGGAAGTAGTAGAGGTTCCCTCTCCTTCAAAGTGCGAGAGGTCACAGGTTTTTCATAATAACATACAACAGCATGGTGCTACGAGCTGTAGGAGTTCTTCTGCCCCTGCCCCTCAGGTTGAAAACCTCGAGATGAGCAGTGAACCACACGAGGTAGGTGTTCGCTCTCTAGATGAACACAGATGGTTCGGATCGAACCAACAGAGTTCTCTCATGGATCTCACAATGGGTGAGATTCGAAGGCGGTTGCATGGACACCGTGAACCATTGAAAAATGGTCTGTCCCGACAAGTGCCCCCGAGAAGCGGCCCTCCTGCCACTGCCCCTCGAACTGCACAGTTCGAGACATGCAATGAGTCACACATGCTCCAGATTATGGAAACGGCGCCTCCGCGCGAGAACGTGACTGAGGTTGTGGGTTGTTTGTCAAATGATTTGAATGTTACAGTGGTTGACCAAGCTGACACAACGTATAACGTTGTCCTTGATGATACCACAAACAACTTTGTTCCACCTGATGAAGCGACGCGCAGCACTGCCTTTTGCTACAACTCAGTGCACACAGTTGACAACAACAACGTCAACACTGACATAAATACTGACGGCAAACAAATTGCTGAGAATCCACATCCTGAAGGTCATGAGGCAGACAGCCATCATGATGCTGACAGCGACGATGATTACACAGATAGAGTCACACGTACACAGACACGTGTGGAAAAACCTGAACGGTTTCTGTGTCACTTTGTAAGAAGGGGTAAAGCTAAGAGAGCTTACCTCCCACTCACATTGGAAGGGGTCCTAGAGCAAGAAGCGCTCCTGGTTAGCGGCTCAGACGTGTCTATCATGTCTGCCGAACTGTTTGAGGAGCTAAGGACCGCCGCTAACGATGTTGGCAGGCAAATACCCTTTGTGAAATACACTTATGGTGAACAAGAAGGCCTCGCAGAGACGAGCACATCCCTAATAGCCATGGTTCACATGCAGATTGGCGAAATGTCACTATACCATCCGGTATATGTGTCTGAACTTGACTCACTCCAGACTCCATTTGTGGTTGGCCAGGATTTTATAAATCGCTTTGAAGCAATTATAAATTATGGCAATCAGACAATGTGGACCACAGTGAGCAGTCCACTGCCAATCGTGGTACCTCCTCAAGGTCAGGACACTGACTGTCTAACAACAGGTACCGCTGAGGTCACATGGGATTCCCCAACCGAGACCACAGACCCGGTAAGTGAACCTTCAACTACAGGTGAGACAGAGGAGACTCAACAATTGGACCAGACTCTGGCCCATCACGAGGACCTCCTCTGCGAGCTGACACCTTCAGCACTCCCTGACCACTTCCTACCACAGGTAGATGAAGGTGTGGAGATCCAAGAGTCCCACACCGATGACGCTGTACTGTCCTGTGGGACAGGTAATTCGGCATACAGCCAAGCTTTCAGTGAAGTCTTGGTTCAAGGACATCTGAGCCCACAAGGTGACAGTCTACTACACTCTGACAGTCACTTGGGCTCCATTGTTACAGATTTTGAGGACCCCTCCTTAAACAAAAGGGGGACAGACTCACACTTCCTACCACAGGTAGAGGACGGTGTAGAGATCCAAGGATCACACACCGAGAACGCTGTGCTGTCCTCTGGGACAGGTAATTCAGTTATCATCCAAGCTTTCAATGAAACCTTGGTTCAAGAGCATTTGAATCTAGAACTACTCAAAGATGACATAGTTCTTACAGACTCAAAGAGCACCTCTTCATTCATGAAGTGGGAAGACATACATCACAACGACAGAGACACGCCTGCGACGGCGCCGACAGTTGTGACACACCTGCATTACGCAGAAAGAGGTAAACGTACAGAGATACGTTGGCCGAAACCTATAAGGTTCCTGTACAAGGTTCCCCATAAACTGCGCGAACAGCTTAAACTAAACAATGGCATCCTAACTCGTGCCCATGGACGGACGTCCACACCCGTGCGCGTGGTCCCTCATGACCACAGGGGGGTGATGTTAGGCCATGCCCATGTCAAGGACAAAGATTTCAATAACCCCACAAACGACAAAGATCTCGCAAACTCAAAGACTTCATGGGAAAAGAAGGTCGTCCAAGCACAGGATAGTAAATAAACTAAACAGTTTAAACTATTCTAGTTGCGAAAAGAAACCGTTCCAACTAGAACTTAGAAACGCTAAGCATAAAACCCACAACAAAAACTAACCTTAACAACCGTTTAAATCTGCAGGATTTAATTGACATCGGTTATAAAGCTAAGAACTGTTTTTCTTGTGTGTGACACGTTGGAATCTGACGACCAGAGTGAGTTTGACGTAGTGAAACGTTGTTTTTAGTTGCTTAATTGCTACTTTTGTTGTTATTGAAGTTGTTATTGTTTTCTGAACACTCCCAGCCAAAAGAGGTTTTGATTGTTGATTAGTTGAAGACTTAAATGGATTTTAACTATGCCAACATGCTGTTCATTTTGTTAAAGATC
>JBBPBX010033105.1:0-33459 GCA_038048925.1 Garcialebias charrua | reverse complement strand
AGTGTATTACTAGTTGATGTTTTTCTTAGTTAATTCTAGATGTTATTACTGTTTTTCTCTTGCATTTGTTGTTGGATGTAACTGGGACCCCGTGTACATAATCTCGTTTTCATCACATGTACCACATGCGGTGCAAATGACAATAAAGACTCTCTGACTCTGACTCTGATTTTAAATAAACAGCACTCTACAATAAATAAACTATACTAACAATAATAAAAATCTTAATAAATACAATAACAGTCAGAACAATAAGCAGCAACAGACTGTTTACAATCTAACTAATCAAGTTTTTGTCCAGTAGCAGCAGTGTGGCTGTATTTGTCCTCATTACTGTACTCACAACTTCTTCTTGGTGGGACAGGTGGGACTGTGGGAACAGTTCAGAGTTCAGTTCAGTCATCACTTAGCTGCAGGTGGATTTACCTCTGTCACAGACTGGAAATAAAAAACAAAAGAGATAAAAAAAAACAAGTTAATAAGATTATGATTTAAAAAAAAAGATTATTTAGATAATAATAAAACAATACCTCTTGAACAATTGAATCTCTCACTCTTCATCATGGCAGGCAGGGCTTTAATCTGGTCCAGGGCTTGTTGTTGACAACATCAGTTAGTTTTTTCATAAAGAGCTGAACTTTTTGAAGTGTTGACGTGATGAATGTCTCATAGCGACGCTCAGTAACTTTAAACCCTGCACATATAACAACGTTCAGACAGATTCAGTGATTTAAAAACTCATTATTGCTCTGGACCGCTCTGATTACCTGATGAAGGAGTTTTAATGCAGCTGTTGTTCACGTTCGGATGAAGTTTTAATACAGCTCTTCATTCACGTTCGGATGAAGTAGTTTTAATACAGCTGCTGTTCACGTTCAGATGACAGTTTCCAGCGCGTTCACGTGACGTGTTGCTGCTGCGTCACGCACTCAGCTGCTGCAGTCTTCATGAAGTCCACACAAGCTGCGCGTGCGCTCATCTTTTGAAGAAAGCTATAACGTTCAAAAACAGGAGACCGCACGAGATGCTAACGGCTAAATGCTGCGCGTGCCACGCGAAAATAGGTCCGTGCTGAAACGCGCCCAGGAAATTTTGTTATATATATATATATATATATATAAATAAAAATTAACAAACCTAGACCCTGACACACACACCCCCGTCCCCAAATGTGCTGTTGGTGTGTGTTGTTCTAAAGTGCACTTAAAAAAGGAAAGAGAAGGAGCAAAGGCTGGCATTATGCCAGTTTCCCCTCCACCCCAACTCTAACCCAGGCCCTTACTGTCTAAATGCATAATTGTGAGTGAGCATAGGCACGGGGGGCGAGAGTGATGTCATCTCGCCACCCATAACCATAGTGCTCACCCCAAATTCCTATATGTGAATTTTATGAGGATGTTTATGAGTGAATGTCTAAGGTGTATAATAAAATTGAGTCCCAGGTGGTTCTGAACAACAGAGATGTAAAAACGTTGTAGCACACCCGAGTCTCAAAATCCCTACATGTATTAATTTGAGATGAGGATGGCGGAGGTGCGTGGTGAGGGATGGGGAGAAAATAACTGCACGAACAATGCTCCCGCAGCGAGTCAGCTCCCCCGCTGACACATCCTCTCACATCTAAGAGTGTCTTCTGACCGAGCTGACCCGGAACACTGCTGCTGGAAACAAAGAATGACTCACAGCGATGGCTGCTCATCATCTTTGTTACACAAAGAACCTGAATTTCCACTTCTTGGGAATCTAAATCTTGAGCATGCATCAAGGTACTTTTTATAGGAATGTTTTTCTGTGTCTGTTTCCTCATTCAGAGAAGAAAACAAAGTGAACAAAGTGACACCAACACAATCTTCAAAAAGCTTCAAACTCTTGGTTTCCTTCAAACAGATGTTTAGAAAGTTTCTGCACATTCACACACATTTTGAGGCTTTACAAAAACTAGCTGTGGCTAAAATCTCACATGTCCCTGTTTGCAGAACTTTTAGAAGCTGCTGATAAAGTTGAGTGATGTGGACGAGGAGAAATTCTCTGTGAGCTTCAACACAGTTCACACTTGAAACAACAGCATCATTTCCCACCACAATAAAAGCAGTGGAGTGTTTTTAATGTTGGACTTTTATTTTGGAGCTTTAGTGGAGGTGGTTCTTGTTGGAGCTGAAGACAGGTGGAGCAGGGATATAGAGACTGTTAGGAACAGGCCACACTCTCAGTTCTTCACTGAGTCCCTCCCACCTGAAGAACGAGGCTCTGCAACTTTGTTGGAACACCTGAGCTGCAGGTGAACATCTGGACTGATGTGTCAGACGTCACATGATGGAGGAGAGAAACTTGTTGACGTGGATCTGTTCCTGTCAGCATCCAGCTGAATGATCACATTTCTGTCCTGCAGCCAGTCTCAGCACTCGTTAAGCCCCGCCCCCGTCTCAGGTAGGCTCCTGACTCCGCCTCCTGTTTCCAGATGTTGAATGAGTGTCCAGAATGTTTGTAGGTGAGAAGATGAGGATGTTGCTGCTGCTTTGTGCTGCAGAAGAACTCCTGTGTGTGTTTGTTGTTCAGTGTGGACTCAGTGATAGTTTCTTGTCAGGATGTTGGAGACCAAAGTGGATCACTGCCCTCCTGAAACTCTGAGCTCAAAGGATTTATAGCATCTCATGCAGACACTGTTCTAGAAACTTCACATCACTCTCACTTTCACTCTACATGCTGACTCGCACTGCATTCTGGGGCTTTTTGCATCTGCAGCACAAAAATACAGAAACTTTTACCGTTTACATTGTAGTGAAAGTTGCTCCGGTCACTTTGGAGACGTGTCCTTTGTTCACTTGTATCAGGTTAAATGGGTTTCAGTTTCCTGCTCTGGTTTGAAACTGGAAATACTCAAAATCATGAATGAAGCTGGTGTTTAAATGGTGCCTGTGCAGGAACAAAAACTTCTTAGAGTTTGTCTTTTTGTGTCCACAGAGAGAAAAGACACTCCCGGAAGTGGCGGGGTGGGACAACAGGGGAACATGAGTCATTGATTGGACGACAGGGCATTTGGCTTTTGAACCGGAAGTCATTCTGCACGTTTCACAGTAAGAGTAAACATGAAAGGTTCTTCAGACCTCAGTTTTACATTTAGGACAACAGCAAAAGACAAGAAAATTGCACCGATATGGATCTTAAGAACTGTTGCAAGAGGCAGATACTTGTAAATGAGGAGACTCCACAGTCAGACTTCGGGTAAGTAAAAAAAAAAAAAAACGCAGACATGTTCTTCAGCACAACAGACGACACCTCCCAGATTGTTCAATGTAATAGATGCTCTTCACATGACGTAGCGACCTGTAGATCACGTGACCGAATCGCCATTTTGTTGGCGGAAGTAGCCGAGTGTTCAGTGTGTGTAGACGCGCCGGTTCGTTTCTTTGTTGTTGGATTTCTAGTAATTTCTAGCAATCATGGTCCAAGGTTGCGTTGTCATTCGCTGCTACAACCGTGCTGGTTGCGGTGATGTGAAGCGGTCCTTTTTTTTAAATTCCGAAGGTCTTAAAACACCAAGGAGAAGCAACAGAAGAACTATCAGCAAAGCGAGGTGACTTGTGGCTGGCGAGATGCTTTTCACTGACTATCGCAGGGATTTCAGCCCATCCAAATATTCAAGAGTATGTTCAGACCACTTCAGAAATGGTGAGTGTTGTTAAAAACACAGAGAAATGGTCAAATGTAAATGAACAGTCAAAGTTAGCTGAACGCTGAGTAATCAACCCATGTAAATGTGCATAGACTGTCAGATTATGCACAACAGAAAGTCAGGGCAGGTTGTGACTTTTTCTTTTTTCTGTATTTTCCAGGTAAACCTGCTGCCCTTTTTGACCAGACAAATCCTGACTGGGCTCCTTCTCTCAACCTGGGTTATGACATGTCTGCACATTCAGCCAGAGAAAATGCATCAAACAGGTGGCTATATGATGTTATTGCCTTGTATAACAAGCAGTCATATTTTGTATAATTATGACCCTCTGTGGTTAAGTTAAAGATACTGTTAACAGTGTTTCATTTGAAATTAAAGTGAAGTTATGGTTTATTAACAAGTACTTCTTGTTACATAGAAAAAGCACAAAAAGTCTGTGCTCACCTAATGCGATTTAACCATACGTCCATATCTCATACAATCCTGTTATTTTTGTTTATGATAATAATAATAATAGAAATAATATTTCATTAGTCTTTCTTTTTGAGGCCCTCAAAGACGCTTTACAAATTTCTTGCATCATTTAATAAGACACACATTCACACACAATGTTTTATGAAGTAGAAGTTTTTGATTTGATTTGATTTGATTTGATTTATTTATTCATTCATTTTATAATTAAAGGTGGAGTCTGCAGTTTCTGTAGAACATCAGCACTTAGAAAAAATTTCAACAAGCAAAGCATTCTGATCCCTCCCCCTCAGAGCCATATATGGCACTGCCCCCTTGTGGTCTGTTAAAATTCAAATTCAAGCTCTGTTTTTATTGGCTGATTCAAATTCAAGCTCGGTTTTTATTGGCTGGTTACAAACTTTGTTTTTATTGGCTGGAAAATGGCGGGTCACTTTTTCTTTTTAGAAATGCTTATTTACCACCTGGAGAAGCAAGGGGACAATATTTTTTTTTAGTTTTTTTCAGAGATTACCTCTCTAACATCAATCTAGTGACAGAGTGAAGAAATATGTTAAAAATATATTGTTAGAAAAGTTACATATAGCAGCTTTAAAACAAGAAAACAATACAATACAAAAAAGAGAGAAAAAAAATATATATAAAATGAAAGGCGGCAGAAGAAGAAAAAATCTTATTTTTTCTGCCCCTTATTTCTCCAATAAACAATTCATATTGACAACTGCTTGGATTACAAAATAAATAATCAACATGATTTTAGCATTTAAGAACAAACACATGACACAACCAACTCATAATTTCAAAATAGTGAACAACATAAATAATAATTACTACCCTCTGTGTCATACACAAACTTCCAAATTTCAACTCATTTAAATATATGTTTTTAACCGTTTAAACTTAATCATTCTTTTGAATGAAACCATTGATCTGACCACTTTAATATCAGACTCCAATTTATTCCATAACCCTATTCCTTGAATTATGGTTGATCTTCCCCTCAAACTTGTCCTAAAAGGTGGCTTCACAAATATATCTGTCCCTTTAAGATTATAATTACTCGTTCTTCTAACAAAATATTTCTGAATATTAGAAGGAAGTGCATTAGTTTGAGCTTTATACAAAATTATCAAAATATTATAATCAATTAAATCATAAAATTTCAACAGTTTTGTTTGATGAAACAAAATGCTTGAAGGATGATGAAAATTCTTTCTGGTGATAATTCTAATAGCTCTTTTCTGCAAAATAAAAATTGGCATTGTAATTGATTTACATGCCGTACCCCAAACGCTAATACCATAAATTAAGTGTGGCACAAATAATGTATTATACAACAAATAAAGTGCTTTATCATTTAGTAAATCCCTAACTCTGTAAAATATCGCAATAGACCTAGATAATTTTGCTTTAACTGAACTTACATGATGTTTCCAAGACAATTTATCATCAATAATGATGCCCAAGAACTTCGCTTCAGAAACTCTCTGAATCTCAGATCCCTCAATTAAAAATGGAAAATCAATTGATTTATTTTTATTACTAAAGATCATATAACTAGTTTTATCCAAATTTAACGTTAATTTATTAATTTTAAACCAATTCTGAATTTTTGCAAGTTCTGTCATCATTAATTCTAAAGTTTGTTGAATATTGTTACCACAACCAAAAAAAGTGGTGTCATCAGCAAAAAGAATGCACTTGAGGAGTCCTGATACCTGTACCAAATCATTTATATATAATATAAATAGCTTTGGTCCTAGTATCGATCCCTGAGGAACTCCACATGTTATAGTGCTGAGCTCAGATTTCACTTCATCCATCTGCACAAACTGTTTCCTTTTACTCAAATAACTACAGACCCATTTCAATGCCAGTCCTCTAATACCATATCTATGTAACTTGTCAAGGAGAATATTATGATCCACTGTATCAAATGCTTTCTTTAAATCCACAAAAACACCCACACAATACTGTTTTTGATCCACCGCTGTAGTAATTAATTCCATCAACTCCATTAGAGCCATGGATGTTGAATTACCAGTTCTAAAACCATATTGATTGTTTGTGAGAATATTAAATTTGTCAACAAACTGATCCATCCTGATTGCAAACAGTTTCTCCAAGTTTTAAAGTGCAAAAGCAGTTGATCACATATCAAAGTTATATTACAGTTTTTTAGTTGTGCTTCGTTTTTTCTTTACGAGGTGTGTGTTGTACATTGACTCAGACTGAAAGTAATTTCATCAAATTTGAGATTTTATTTGTTTTTTTCTCCTCCTTCAACAACTCTGATTATGTTCATCTGTTCACAGTATGCTCGTGCACAGGGCAGGCGACAGAAGAAGAAGCAGTGTGAAGCCATCGCAGCGGCGTTACTGGAACAGACTCCAATTCCCACACCACCTCCACAGCTTCACCACACACCACACCACCTCCACAGCTTCACCACACACCACCACAGGATGGAGTTGCTGATGAGGAAACCAGTGGTGATGGTGCCAGTTCAGAACTGCAACTAGGAAACCAGAAGAGAGTAGAGTTTCAGCAAATGTTGACCAGAATTAAAAATTTGGAAGACTCTAGCTGCTGCAACAATTACATCACAGTCCTATGAACATAACATGGAGAAGGTTAAATATTACACAGGACTCCCTAGTTTTGTAACACTCATGTCAGTCTTCACTTTAGTGGAACCATTCAGTCTAGAAACAGTAAAGTGCAAGATAACAAAATTCCAAAAACTGATTTTGACCCTGATGAGACTTGACAAGAAGTCTTGTTTTGGTGATGTAAAAATGTTACTCTTTAAAGCTGCAGTATGTAGCTTTTTTTATGAACATATTTCTTCACTCTGTCACTACCTCCTGACAGACTGATGTTAGCCAGGTAATCTCTGAAAAAAAATTAAAAAAAATATTGTCCCCTTGCTTCTCCAGGTGGTAAATAAGCATTTCTAAAAAGAAAAGGTGACCCGCCATTTTCCAGCCAATAAAAACAGAGTTTGTAACCAGCCAATAAAAACAGAGCTTGAATTTGAATCAGCCAATAAAAACAGAGCTTGAATTTGAAATTCAACAGACCACAAGGGGGCAGAGCCACATATGGCTCTGAGGGGGAGGGATCAGAATGCTTTGCCTGTTGAAAATATTTCTAACTGCTGCAGTTCTACAGAAACTGCAGACTGAACCTTTAAAGTATGTATTACCGTAAGTAATTATCCGCACTGTGCAGCTGAACTGTGTCGTATGATGTTGATAAGAAACTGAGAACAATGTACATGAACTGTGAAACTGATGGACTTAAAAATAAAACATGATTTTTATAAACCATAGACATACACCTGGAAAAGACTTATTTTAGAAGACACATTGATCTGTACCAGACCTGAAGTCGGTCTGCAGCATATAATTATTGTAGTTAGAAGTTGACTCCAGATGGTTAATTTGGGTTTTTCTTGTGTCATCTTACTATCACAAAAATTAAATTTACCTGTCAGCATTTGATAGTGTTTTGAAATTAGTAGCGATAACCTTGACTTTGTAAGCTTACTATAATTTCATACGGTTATATTATTTCATTAAGTAATGGGCAAATAACTTTGACAAAAATAACAACAAATCTGCAGACTTGTGTTTAGAAATGTGTTTTACATTGTATCCTCTATGGCTAAAACAACGACATACAGCCTTTCTGGCATTATTCAAAACATTTCATAATTATTTATACTGTTCTGCTGAACACAACTATTTCGACCCCTCGGCAGGTCTCATCAGGCGGTGATGGCTTTCATGTAAAAAGCAACATGTATGCCATAGATTTCCCCGCTATAGTTGTGGGTTTGATAATTTTTTGTCAGGTGTGGGTTTGTTTGTAACTTGTTTTTGTTTGGGTTCGTTACGTTGTAACCTTTTTTTAGTGGGGGGAAGTGTTTCTAATCTAAGGCCAGGTAGAAACTGGTTTTAATCTGGACAGTTTTAATGACACAGGTTTTAATCTGGACAGTTTTAGTGACACTGGTTTTAATCTGGACAGTTTTAGTGACACTGGTTTTAATCTGTTGTAGTGACACTGGTTTGACAGTTGTAGTGACACTCGGTCCAGACAGACTTCGGCAGCTCATAAGGGTCTTTGCCCTCAATACAGCCAATTTTATCCAGATACCTTTGTCTTGCTTTCGCATCCAGTGTGTCCTGGTACCGCTCCGTGTCCCGGTAATGTCCGTTTGCGTCGGTCGGCGGCTTTTTCAATGTTTTTTTACATGGTCGTAGTTGTTCGTCCATACTCGCTCGTAGCTAAATGCTAAATGCTAGTCCTACAAGATGGCGACGACCGAAAAAAAAAACACCGGATATGACGTCAGTGAAAAGCATCTATTAGAAATTTAAATAAACTTATTTATTTTCATACACATGTCAGTGTACAAGTTAACCAAAGTTATTTTGTGCTCTCTGTAACAGCTGCCAGGGAAGATGAGTATTTTTTTTTATTAGCAGGAAAGATGATTGTTGTATGTATTACACACAGGGGAGATGCACAACACTTACTGTCCAAGAACGTCGTCAACCACATGATGGGGAATCCAACTTTCAGTGCCACTGTCGAAGATGTGATGATGAGGAGGCACCAAAGTTCTACGACAGGTAGGAGCTAGGCTCATGCAAGCACTATCAAACACCTGGAGAATAGTTTTAGATTCAGATGAACATTTTTTATTTATTTTCAGATGAAGATTTTTTTTTTTGGAATGCTTTATTTATCTGGTTTGAAAGGACAGTTTTGTACCTATCAACACAGTGGTAAAATCACAAATTAAATAATTTTAATCCTAAAATTTTAATTTATTACAGAAGCAGCCAAATTGAAATTTTGTATGTATTTCACGCTGTAAACAGCTGTTGTTTTTTTTTTAGGTCCTTGAAGCTGATATGGATGAATCATTGCAAGATATAATATTGCAGAACGGCAACCTTTTTGAAATGGCTGGATGCCTCCGAATTGTCAAGATTTTTCAGAAGCAAGCTTTTGTGGAGGACTATCTCAAATGGTACATCATTGACAGAAATGTTGGTGCCATTCAACGGTTAGTAATAACCAGTCTCCCATTAATGCTCAAAAATATACTGTGTTTACAAATAAAGTAAAATTATATGATCATGACGCAGTATGAATTCAGTAATGCCAGTTATATGTTTCTATGTTCATCACCGCAGCAAATGACATTAAGAGACCTTCATGTATTTATTAAAAGCTAAATAAAAACCCCAACTTTTCCATAGTATGAGACTATGCATTTCAAATTAGTCCAAATATATTCCAACAACAATTTTGGTTGGGAAGGGCATTTAACACACGTTATTTTCTATTCTACAATACAATGATTACACTGTTCTATATCTGTCAACAGATTCAAAGATGGATTGGCAAGTCTAGGGTTCTTCACTGCACTGCACAGAATCCCAGTGTTCTGTCCCCAGTGTTATGTTTCTCTGACAAGACCCTGACTGACCTCAGCTGGAGCAACAACACCACCAGCCTGATCAAGAAAGGTCATCAGAGACTCTACTTCCTCAGACGGCTGAGACGAGCTGGTCTGAGCAGCCCAGTCCTCACCTCCTTCTACAGGTGTGCAGTGGAGAGCATCCTGTGCTCCAGCATCAACGTGTGGCATGGAGGCTGCACAGTTGAAGAGAGGAAAGCTCTGCAGAGAGTGGTGAAGGCTGCACAGAAGTCTGTTGGAGTCAGTCTCCCCACAATCACAGACATTTACACCTCCAGATGCAGGAAAAGAGCCACCTGCATCATGAAAGACCTCACTCATCCAGCACACTCACTCTTTGCCCCACTCCCCTCAGGACGGAGGTTGAGGAGCATCAAGTGTAGAACCACTAGACTGAGGAACAGCTTCTACCCTGAGGCTGTTAGACTCATGAATAAATAAAAATAAAATAAAAAATAAACACTGCAAAATATCACATCATGCTGATGCTGATCTGTTTTCTTGTTGCTGTGTTCATCTGTGTTCATCTGTGACCATCTGCTCATACAAACTCATGTTCGTGCTGCTGTTTATTCCCACTATATTAGGCTTAGTGTATTACTAGTTGATGTTTTTCTTAGTTAGTTCTAGATGTTATTACTGTTTTTCTCTTTCATTTGTTGTTGGATGTAACTGGGACCTCGTGTACATAATCTCGTTTTCATCACATGTACCACATGCGGTGCAAATGACAATAAAGACTCTCTGACTCTCTGACTCTGACTGTTTCAGACTTGGAGAACATGTTTAGACCATCTCTCAGCCAAGAAGGAAGCAACAGGTGGCTGAAGGAGATCAAAACACGTGGCTATTGGTGAGATTATCTGGAAGCATCTGAAGGTTTGCATGGACAGATTTTTTATTGTTCAAAATGTTGAGTTTACAAATTTTGAATTTTAGTTTTAATGAAAATAAAGCAAAAACAAGGAATTAAGTTTTCCTTAATGCAGTGTCCAATAACTGCAATTACTGTATTCACTGTTTTGTTTTGTTTACAGAGAAATTGGTGGCTGTGTCTCTAGAAGAATTGCTCATGTTTGCTACTGGCCTGGCAGCACTTCCACCAGCGGGCATGACACCAACTCCAATCATGGAGTTTATAAGTGATTCGCCTTTTCCTGTTGCCAACACCTGTGCCAATACCCTGAAGCTGCCACTGTTGGATTCATACAGTGACTTCAAGGCAAAGATGGACTTTGCTATCCAAAATGCTCCGGGATTTGGACGTTATTAAATGTAAACTGTCAAATGTCTGTTAAAACTGATATAGATCATCCAACTATCTTCCGATCTCAAGCTCACCTTCTTAACCTCTGCGCCACCACTCCCACATTTAAAAGTATTGTAGTAAATGTAAAAATAATCCTTCACATTTGCATCTTCAATTCTATTGTTTTGCAGATATGGTTCAAGGGACTGGATTTGCTGTTGAGGAGACGGAACTGGATGTGTTCCCTGAAGCAACACAAGCTACTGATGTGTGTGGTGATCCACTCATTGAGGAGTACCTGCAACTGGCTGTAGAACAAAATGGACTGCAGCAACCACAAGACTGGCAATCAGCCTCAGAACTGTATTTCACCCTCTTGGACATAGCCAAGTTTTAGACACAAACTACAGGTGCTAGTCATAAAATTAGAACATCATGAAAAAGTTGATTTATTTCAGTAATTCTATTCAAAAAGTGAAACATGTAGATTATATTCATTCATTACACACAGACTGATATATTTCAAGCTGTATGGTACATGCTCATACATCAGTCTGTGTGTAATGAATGAATATACAAGTTTCACTTTTTGAATGAATTTACTGAAATAAACTTTTTCACAATAATTTAAGTTTATGACCAGCACCTGCATTTGAACCTATCTTAATTCTCCTTTTAAAGTGAAAACTGATATTGATCATCCAACTATGTTCAGTCAGGTCAACTGGATTTTTGTTTTGTTTTTGTGAGACAGAAAAAAAAACTGTCCAGATGACCTGACTGAACATTGTCATTTATCATAATCATTTTATTGTAATGTTAAATGTGTTTAGCTTTGTTTTCTGTGATTTGAACCTTAAATATATTCTTTAATTCCCATCTTAATGTTTGGAACCTTCTATTAAAGCAGTAAATTGTAATAAAATTTGTTGACGTAAATTTTTATTGTCTATTGTTGGCTGTACCTCATCTGTGGTTTTTGTTTAAAACAGGTCTCATCTACAATTCATTCAACCTTTATTTAGTCAGGTAAATCCCATTGAGCCTCGTGGACTCATTTACAAGAGCCACCTGCTACAAACTAAAGAACTATGGTAGAATTTCCTTAAACAATAAACAAACATAAGAGAGAAATAAAGATTTTTTTAACCAAGTATCAAAACTAGCAAAACATTATTAGATGTATAAAATCAAAAACAGGAACATGTCTGCATTGCTTTTTGCCAGGATTCCAACAGATTCTTAAAGCCATTTAGAGAGGTCAAGGCCGAGAGCTACAACAAGAGTCCTCGTGAATCAATGAGAGTAACCTTGTATAAATAAAGGTTTAATGAGACAAAAATCTGTGTAAACCTTGAAGAGAAACAGTCAGTTTAAGACCTGTTAACATGGTGGTAAAGAAAGTGTTCTAAGTAAATCAACCGGTAAACTGTAATAGAACTGTTTTATTTTGTACAATGATGTTTGTTTAACAAAAATATTGGATGTAACTATTTCAGAATTGCTGACTTCAAATATTCACATATACCAAATGATATAGAAGACAAAAATAGAAGAAAAAAAATGTGTACATTGAAAAAGAATCTAAATAATGAAATACTGTAAGATTTATCGTGACTAAAGTCAGCATCACCCCTTTTACACCTAAGCCTCAAATTTCCGCCTGGCATTTTTTACTTGTTTTTCACTAGAAAATATGAAGAAAATGTTCTATGGACAAGTGCTTCAGCACATTTGTTCAGAATATTTAGATCTTTCAATATCTGGCATTATTTTACATTATACTTGTTAAAAAACAACTATTAAACTGTTTAACATCAAGAAAAAACAATAAGCGAAATTAGATTTTAGAGATTTTATGCAAATAAAACACTGCATTTGAACATGCAGTACAGATTTTGCATCATAAATTAACAATTTCAACACTATAGAACATATTTACAATGTTTTTTTTATTCTCACTTATTTTTACAAATAAGAAACAGACTAACAATTCAAATTATTTACAGGCGAATTTCCCCTCCCTACATTTCTCATTATCTTCTACACAAACAAAGTACAAACTGATGAATAGTATATGTTATAGACTTGATATACTATTCCAAAAACAAAATAAAATATAAAAAATGAAATAAAACTATATCCTATTATATGTACCCAGTATAAAACAATTATCCACCAAATAACAGCCCTCATTCATTCAGAAATAAAATTCAAAAAGTTATTAGATTGTTAGATCAAATGTTTTTTCAGCTTTTTCTTCAGAAGAACAAAAAGAAACTTCTCCAAATTCAAATCATCCAGGAATCTCCTTATTGTCTTTTTATTCCTTGATTTGACATAGTTTTATCTGAATCTCTGCTCTGCTGCTCATGTTTTTCCTGCTCAAGCTGCACTCTGTTCGTGCTGAAGACAAAGGACTCGCTTTCCAGGGCGTTTGCAGCTCACGGAGGGTGACTACCGTAATACCAGCAAAAAGAGCCTAAAAGCGCACCTTTTTTTTCTTTCAAACACCGTTTGAATTTTTCTGATATAACAAACGGTTGCAGAGTTACGGTAATCTAAAAATAGCTTGGGAAAACGTGTGGAAAAAGTGTCGCTAGAGACACCGGCGTTTTAATATGTAATGGAAGAACAGGTGAAAAAAAGTACATTGTAAGAGGATGACCTTAGCAGCACGCTGGCATGCACACACGCTGCTGCCCACTCCTTAACTGCTTTACGCAGACCGGGCCAAACAAACTTTGAGCTGACCAGTTTCACAGAGGCTCTAACACCTGGGTGAGAAAGGGAATGTAAGGAGTCAAAAACGCGGCGTCGCCATGAAACTGGAACCAGGGGGCGGGGCCTGCCCGTAGATACGTCACAGAGCAGGAGAGGACCTCCGTCATTCACCCGCCTTTCCTCCAACTCGAGGCCTGTGGGGCCGGACTGGAGCTCGAGTATTTCTGCGTCGCTACGTTGGTCCGCAGCCATAGCAGAAAAATCGATGCCAACGTACACGGGAGCGATCAGCACCCGGGAGAGACAGTCAGCCACCACGTTGGATTTTCCAGCCACATGCTGAATGTCTGTAGTAAATTCAGACACCGCTGCGAGGTGGCGTTGCTGGCGAGCAGACCAGGGGTCAGAAATTTTTGACATAGCAAACACCAGGGGTTTGTGGTCAACGTATGCAGTGAACTGGCGGCCTTCCAGGAAAAACCTGAAATGGCGTGTAGCCAGGTAAAGCGCCAGCAACTCTCTGTCAAAAACACTGTATTTCAGCTCATTGTCCCGCAGCGTACGGCTGAAAAATGCAAGCGGCTGCCAAACCCCGGAAACCTGCTGTTCTAACACAGCCCCCACCGCAACATCAGATGCGTCGGTTGTTAAAGCTATTTGCGCCGCTGGGGATGGATGGGCCAAAAGGGCAGCAGTGGCCAGTGCAGCTTTAGCATCACCAAATGCCTGTAGGCGTTCTGGTGTCCAGTCCACGCTGTCGTTGGGCTTTTTCTTTTTCAGCGCTCCATAGAGCGGACGCAGCAGTTGTGCTGCCCTGGGGAGGAAACGGTTATAGAAGTTAACCATTCCCAAAAACTCTTGTAGCGCTTTAACAGACTGGGGCTGTGGGAAATCTGACACCGCCTGCACTTTGTTTGGTAACGGGACGGCGCCACTTGCGGAAATGCGGTGGCCCAAAAAGTCAATGACTGGCAGCCCAAATTGGCATTTCGCTGTGTTTACAATCAGGCCATGTGCTGCCAGGCGCTGAAAAACCTCACGGAGGTGGGACAGGTGCTGCTCAGCCGAGCTGCTAGCCACCAGGATGTCGTCCAAGTACACAAATACGAAGGACAGACCCCTTAGGACTGAATCCATCAACCGCTGAAATGTTTGTGCTGCACCTTTAAGACCAAAAGGCATGCGCAAAAACTCAAACAGGCCGAAAGGCGTGATAACAGCGGTCTTAGGGACATCCTCCACATGCACAGGAACCTGGTGGTATCCCCGTACTAAATCTACTTTAGAAAAAATGGAGGTCCCAGCCAGGTGCACTGAAAAATCCTGGATGTGGGGGATGGGATAACGATCGTTCTCTGTGATGTTATTGAGGCGGCGGAAATCTCCACATGGCCGCCATTTGCCATCTGCCTTGGGCACCATGTGGAGGGGGGAGGCCCACGGACTGTTTGAGCGCTGCACGATGCCTAAACGCTCCATGTTAGCAAACTCTTCCTGTGCGATTGCTAGCTTAGTAGCATCGAGGCGGCGTGCACGTGCGAACACCGGGGGCCCCTTTGTGGGGATATGATGTTCGACCCCATGTTTTGTGTTTGTGGTTGCAAAATCAGGAACAGTCAGCGAGGGAAACTCAGACAATAAACGTTGAAACACATTACCCGAAGCTAAAAAGTTAGCATGTATTAAAGGCCCAGCTCCTCGCGTCTTACAAGGCAGTGACGAAAAAGACACAGCGTCGATCAAACGTCTGTTAGCAATGTCAACAAGGAGCCCGTGAGCACAAAGAAAATCAGCCCCTAAAATAGGGACCGAGCTAGCAGCTACCACAAAGTTCCACCGGAAGTCCCGTTCATGGAAACGCACAGTCACCAACCTTTCGCCAAACGTCCTGACGGGAGAGCCATTCGCCGCGGTCAGCTGTGGCCCGCAGCCTTCAGCCAACCTGTCGGAGCCAGTCGGGGGGACGAGGCTCCTCTGCGAGCCGGAGTCCACCAGGAACCGCCTCCCTGACTTCGAGTCCTCGATGAAAAGCAGCCTTTCCTTCTCGCCAACGGCTGCGACTGCTAGCGGCTGTTGGCGGTCTCGTTTCCCTGCGGCTTGAAGCTGCACGGCGGGGCGCACCGTCGTGCTTTGGCGCCAAAACGCGCGTGGTAGGAACAAAGAACGGGACCTGCCCGCCTGCGGCTAGCGACTCCTGCCACCACCGCTGGCTCGTCCGGCGCTGTGTGCGTCGCTCGAAACTCGGGCGCTGCTGGAGATCCAGGGACCACCGCCTGTACCGCGAAGGTCCTCGCGGTTAGAATGATGCGGTCGGCTTCTTCGGCCAGCGAGCGGTAATCCTTCTCCTGCAGAAACGGGGAGTTGGCCAGGGCGGTTCGCACAGGAGCTGGAAGCTGGCGGAGGACGAGGTGGCGGAAGAGGAACTCGCAGTCGTCTGATCCCCGCAAGGACAACATGCTCTCCACGAGCTCGAGAGCTGTGCCGTCTCCCAAACCGGAGAAGGAAAATAGTTTCTCAGCGCGCTCCGCCTCTGAGAGTGTGTAGCGCCGCAGAAGAAGCTTCTTGAGGGCGTCGTACTTTCCTTGTGCAGGAGGGTTTTGTAGCAGGCTCATTACCCGCTGGGTTGTCAGCGGATCCAGCGAAGCAACCACATGGTGGTATTTGGTGTCGTCAACAGAAATCCCGCGAAGAGCAAACTGTG
Source organism: Garcialebias charrua (assembly GCA_038048925.1). Taxonomy (NCBI): domain Eukaryota; kingdom Metazoa; phylum Chordata; class Actinopteri; order Cyprinodontiformes; family Rivulidae; genus Garcialebias; species Garcialebias charrua. The sequence goes on along the minus strand of JBBPBX010033105.1, from coordinate 17,141 downwards.
ATTCGATGTGGGCGAACCACGACTGAGGCGCGTGCAGCCAGAAGTCCGGGATTTTAACGGCCACCGAAAAAGCGAGCGGGGCCGCCTGTGTAGGTTCCACAGCCGTGGACAGCAGTAGAGAGCTGGCTGAAGCGTCAGATGTCGACATATTCAGTTCACGAGGGTCACCAGTGTAGGAGGTGGTGAAGAGACGACACAGGAGACAGGCTGCAGAACTTCACTTTTAATCAACTCCTACTAAACTGGCGGGAAGCACCCAACACCGCCTTATATATCCCATACAGCATCCGGTCCTCTGGACCTTTCACAATAAAACATCCTGTAATGCCTTCGGTCCACTGGGTGTGAGTAGAGCCCCCTAGTGGTCCACCACAATGTCAGCTTTAGTCAGTGTGACTGTGGACAGAAACTTGTTCAAGTTCTTTTTTCTTTTTGTCATTCCAGACACATTTAAATCACAGAGACATCAAATCACATTTCTTCATCAAATAAACAACAATCAGGTAGAAAAACTGTCATCAAGTCCTAAAGTTCAGCCATTCTCTTAGAAAAAACATCAAATAGTTGTGTAACATCATTACATGTTGTATAAATATAGAATACAGGCTGATCCATGAATCAAATGAGATCAACTTTATTAATAAAGCAGATTTAAACAACAAGAGTTGACCAATGTGCTGAACAACAAACTCCAAAATAACATCCATAAAACAACAAAGTGAAGGTGTTCAAACACAACATTTAAGAACAAGTCCAAATCTATTCTTAAAGGAGTCAATGAAAAAAGACTTGAGCTGCTAAAATCATTGGAAGCCAAAGGAAATGAACTTTTCAGTTTGAAACGTCTCAATCCAGAGGCTGAACATGATGGAGAGTAGAAGACTGTTGAGGCTCTTGTTGAATTCTTTCACTTTGAATTCTTCAACTTCACGTGGATCAAACTGGAACACATTTCTAACTATTTCACTCCTTTGATTCTGTCAAACAGATGTGAGCAAGAGGAAACAGCTGTTAAAGGAACACTGGCCTCAACCACCACATGCTGCTGAAATCACTTGTGGACAATATTTTTCACTGATGATCCACAGAAAAGTCATCTTGTGTGCAGCGTTCAAAATCACTTTTCCTGCTGCGTTCATGTTTCCACTTTGTTTTCACAGCAGATGTTTGCAGCAAAGTGGACTTTATTTCAGCTGATGTGTCCCGAGTGTTTGAGTCTGAGACCAGAGACATGTTGGAGTCTGCTCACAAGAAACACTTCAATGAACACGTCCAGCTTCAAGTGTCTCACAGAAACCTCTGTTTGTCTTTCTCTAAAGTCTTCAGAGTGGACAATCAAATGATGTCCTCGCATCACTTTTCACATTTAGGACACAATTTAAAACAGCAGCACAACCAGCTGTTTGATGAAACACTATGTGACTCCATGAAGCATCAAATATTCTACATTTAGCTGCTGATGAAGGAAAGAAAATCATTTTGACTTTGAAAACATCTCAACTCTGTGAGTTCAGTCAAAAAACACAAACACAAAAACACTTTTGGATGAAAAAACATTTGAGTGTTTCAAAACATGAAAGTAGTTTCTATGTTGAAACATTTCCAGATGTGTTTTTGAACTGTTCCTCTGGATCATTCAAACATCTGTTTATTGTCTGTCTGTCCATCCATCATCTAAAGCCTGAGCTTCACAACCAAACATTTCTGACAAACACTGAACCAAAGGTTCACTTTGAAATGAAGCTTTGAACTATTTAACATCAACTTTCACATTCGTTAACAAAACTTTGTGATTTGATGGAAACATGAGTTTTGGAAACTTTAAAAATAAAAAGATTTAATTACAGTCATAAGATTTTTGATGTCCAAAGAATGATTTAGATTTAAATGTCTTTGTGTTTGACTATAAAATGGACAAAAATGTCTCCGTTGAGCTCAAACTGGTTTCTGTGGAGTTTTGGATCTTTTGAATCCAAATCATTGGATCTGTTGATGTTCACTGATTTACTAAACTCAAACCTCTGATGGATTTCTTGAAATGTGCGCAGGTTTCTGTGAGGAAAACATTGAACATTTACATTTGCAACAGTCGCTGGATGTGCTGAACAAAACGTTGAACTTTGTGAAAAACAAACATTTTATTTCTTGTATGTTTAGGAGTTCAGAGTAAAAACACTCAGCACAAAGTCATGAAGAGCGCTCCAACAAATCAGGAAGTCAAAAACTAAATCCTTCAAGTTTGTTCTCATCTCGATGCTTAATGCATTCCTCATTAAAGAATTATCAACCAAAATGGAGCCAGCTGCCAACTAGCATGTGTTTGTTTAGCTGCGGAAACAGCCGAAGTGACAGAAAATAGGTGAACAATGTTGACGTGTGTGGAAAAGTTGTTTGTGATGGAGAACAGTTTGAATTTGTTACTTTGTGTTTATGTTCTAATTTGTTGAGTAAAGTTTGGCAGCAGATAAATGATGACTTCTGTTTTATTATTATTATAGCTGCTTTACTCATTTTGTCTCTTTTATTTAGCGTTTAGCTGCAGATTCATTCTTATATTTCCACCTAAACGTCTTCTAGGAGATTCTACGCTTGTCCCATTCCTCCATATTTGTTGACCTCCACAGACTCCAGCAGACAAATGGAGCTCCATCATGTGACTCCAGTTTCCACATGATGTTTGTCACATTCAGCTGAGTGCTCTGTTTACACACAGTTTGTAGCCACATTTCAGAATTACACATGAATATATGTGGAAAACTACCGGAGTCAACTCTTTCACACTGGAGGAGAACATTTTCATGTTTGACTTCATAGTTTGTAATGAGGAGCTTTTAAAGAAACTCCCTCCAAGTCTTCACTGGATGAACATGAAGTGATGAAGCTTTGGATCCATCTTGATCCACAATGATCTCCATGCAGTCCTCTGACTCTGATGTGCAGGTGAAGCTGTGGAAAAAGAGCTGTGAGCTTGTGGGCCTTCAGGAGGCCTGATGCAGCCTGATGGGACCATCACACTGAACAAGTCCACAACCTCCTCCATCATCAGGGACACTGAGGACAACACTGAACCTCTGTCTTCACTGTTTATTCACAAAGTGTCCAACTCTTTTCATACACGTGTCTTTAGAGTTACGTCACCAACATTCAAGTCATTTAGAGTCAGACAGCAACAATTTACAACATAAAGTTTAGAAACAGAAAAATCCCACTGACCATCAACAGGAACATCTGACTCAGTCTGTGGTCCTCCCCCAGAAAATGTTGAATAAAGTAGATGTGATTTCCTGCATTTTGTTGTATTTTAACAGGTTGTTAAACATCTACATTTGTAAACATTTTCATCCTACCCCCTCCTCCTTGATGGTTCAGAGCTGACTCTTCTCCTCTGAATTCACTGTCTGACTCCACATGTGAAACCTCCAGGCACCTCCTCCGTCTGTTCATGTCCGTTGCCTGTGGGCTCCTGCCCGCGTACGACTGCCTGGTTAACTCGGCACTCACCCCCACCACTCTTTAAGGGGCGGAGATTTTTTTTTAAGCGGAGGCAGATTGTGATATTAGCAAGTTGTAAGTGGCTGTTGTGTTTAAAATGAGTGTTTATGTAATTATTTTCAGTTTACATATTCAATATAAGTTTTGTTTGTTCAACACAGTCATATTTGTTCATAACTTTATTATTAATAAGCCTGAGTTACCTGATCCAAACAAACATTTACCGGAACACACCCTGTCAAAATAAGAGTTTCCAGATCCTGTTCCAGCAACAAATTAAGAAGAGTTAAACCAAATCAAGATGGCCGCCACAGCTAATAGAGTTTAGGCCACAGGAAAATAAGTGTCCCTCAGTGAAATGCTTAGATATTTAACTAACAATTGGTGTGGTAGTAGCTGACAGTAATCCAGAATAAATGTTCAAGTATGAACAGATCAGGTGTGACAGTACAGATCAGGTGTGACATCACATGATGTCTTTTTTGCTTGCTTGCTTGCTTGCTTGCTAAACTCCAGGACGGAGTGATGAGAGGAGCCGCCGAGCAAAGTTTGACCAGCTTTAATGTCAGCTTTAGTCAGTGTGACTGTGGACAGAAACTTGTTCAAGTTCTTTTTTCTTTTTGTCATTCCAGACACATTTAAATCACAGAGACATCAAATCACATTTCTTCATCAAATAAACAACAATCAGGTAGAAAAACTGTCATCAAGTCCTAAAGTTCAGCCATTCTCTTAGAAAAAACATCAAATAGTTGTGTAACATCATTACATGTTGTATACATATGGGTGATTCTTTTTTTGCGGCAACATTTTGGCTTCAGGACTTTTGAAAATAAAAAGAGTAATATTTTAAGTTTTAAATATTTTGTTACATCACTGACATGTTTAGCAATAAGAAATTAATAATGGTCAAGCTCAGGGCTGGATAAAATAATAATTACAGGTAAAGTAATAATTACATGTATATGTGATTACGTTTTACCTGAATTTCCACCCTGTTAGGTCCTTGTTACACCTTGTTTGGTTCATAAACCTAACAGGGTGGAACATAACAGGGTGGAATTTTTTTAGCTAATCTAGCTGTAGCTCTTTATGTGGTCAACATTTAGCTAGCTAACCTTCAACAGAATAGCAAACCTTTAATGACTAAATCTAATATGTTGTTTTTTAAATTCTACCAAATAAACATTTCCCACAATTTATCTTAACAGGGTGGAACTTTAAGGTTGACGCATACAGGTTTAATATATTTAAGATTAAAAAAAGTAAGGAGAGAGTGACAGATGAAGCTTAACTTGTTTTCCATGGTTGAATTCCCTCCAAAACCAGTTGATGTCTTCTTCTTGTAAATGGCTTTTATGGAATTGTAGTCTTTTGAGGGCAAAAAGGAAACATTCTAACAGGGTGGAAAGCAGTGGCGGCTGGTGATATTTTTTTATGGGGGGAGCGCCATAAAAAAATTTTAAGCATGTGTAGAAGTATGCATAATTATGTTTGTATACTGTAAAGTAAGTTTGTTCATGTTTTTTATTTGTATATATCAGGTGTATCCATTTGTATAAAACTATCATTAATAAAACATGGTTCATCTTCACCTTGTTTGAGGCATCAGTGTGAAAAGAGAATGGGAGTGTTCTGCTTCCACTTTTCAATTGTTAGACAACTTCTATCATATTCTGTTATTATTTTAGTAATACAAGTTCATAACATAAATAGAATTGTGAGGGTCCAGACTTAAATAAGGACAAAGGTGTTCAAAAATCCACCAAATAATTCAATTTAACAGTTCCAAAAATAAACTAACAAATAATTAAATTTCAATGAAAAATAAATCAAAAGATAATAACAAATTTGGCCCAACTTAAACAGGTCAACTGAAGTCTAACAAGGAGGAATGATTCCAGATTAGATTTTAAATAACTGATTTATGGGGAAGAAAAATGATCTATTTTACTGTGATCCACCTGATGAGCTCCACCTATACTTAAGGCTGCAGTCAAGTACTCTTCGCTGGAGCATTGATGCCTACTCATGGTATTTATGCTTCTAGCCAGTTTCTGAGTACAGTACTTTGAGAGACACTTACCTTGTTTTTTGTTGTGTTTCCAGTCCTCGTTTCCATCTTGGTCCTGGGACCAGTTCTCTGCTCATCGTGTCTTGCCCTCCAACCACTTGCCTGCCTCATTTTGCCCTCTGGGATTCATCTCAAGGAACTAAGGATTTCTCTGTAAAATAACAAACAAAACTAGATCAATCATCTTGAAAGAGCCTTCTGGTCAAGCCTTTCTGACAGTTTGTTTCATCTTCTAGGAAATCCAGAAGATCCCTGTACATGTGTACAGTATATAGACTTGCACTGTAAATAATAAACACTGTTACTTTTGCACCTCTTCGTCTTGTGTCGTTCTGGGTCTCATTACCAACTGGGTAAACCTTTGAAATCATAACACTATGACCACTTTATTGTTCTTTTTACATATTTTGTGCTAATTTCAGCTTACTTTTTTGTTGCTAGTTTTATATCTTTCAAAATATGAAACTTTCCCTTAAACATTATTCTCTTAAATCTGTTTTCTTTTTTATCTTGTTGAGATTTTAGCTACTGTTCTGCTACTTTTCTGCTACTTTTAACTAGCATTTTGATACTTTCAGCAAAAAAATGCTACTTTAGCTAGTGTTTTGCTACTCATCAATATTTTCCTCTTTTTGCTGAAGCTTAGCAGTTTAAGCATCTGTCTTTTAGCTACTATATGTCATGTGTTTGCCCCTCACAGCCAGCCATGTTCATGTTTGTTGTTAAAGAAAGTGAAGTGACCTAAAATCCGATATCAGTCTCCTTAAGTTGGTCACCCACCAGACTGGTCTAAGGGTCTTTTCTTCCACTTTATGATAAAGAGGCTCTGGGTCCTGCAAGGACAATAACCTTCACATCAACGTGAAGAAGACAAAGGAGATGATTGTGGACTTCAGAAGGAACAAACAAACCCCACACACCCCACTGAACATAGGAGGATCTGCAGTGGAAGTGGTCTCCAGCTACAAGTACTTAGGTGTACGGTACACATGAACGATAACCTCAGCTGGAGCAACAACACCACCAGCCTGATCACGAAAGTTCATCAGAGACTCTACTTCCTCAGACGGCTGAGATGAGCTGGTCTGAGAAGTTCAGACCTCACCTCCTTCTACAGGTGTGCAGTGGAGAGAGCAAATAAATAGAATCAATCTACTGTATTTTTTTAGTACCAGAGTTCTCTTAAATATTCCTAATATTAAAGGTCCTGAGTTGACTCCTAATGCATCTTAGCATATATAACATTTCACCATATAAATGTACCTTAAATGTTTCAATGTTAATAAGCTAGTAACTTGCAAGAGACTTTGTTTTCATTCTCCAGATCAATACAGTGTTAAAAATAGTAAAACACCACAAGTGAAAATACTCACTTTTGGGATATGGGAAGTCACCTGCTGCATGATGAGGTTAAGCTGGTGAGCATAGCAGTGGACGTAGTGTGCATTTACATAGACATCTTGGATCTTCTTCTGTACACCACCTGTCTGTTACACAGGTGGTAGATTGGATGCCGGTGTGTAGAGATGAAGGTGTTGTGTGGATTTTTTTCTGTAAAGAAAGTACAGAAGGCACATTAATTATGTATTTTTTTTAGCATTTTCCACATTGCTTGAAGTGCTTTGTGTACACATATGTAATCACATTTTAACTTTCTTAATACAACATAAATAATAATATCCAGGTTATTTCAATTGCATTCCATCCACAGTGATCTTTATAATATTAAAATTAAATTCAAATAATTATATAATCACTGTTTCATAACATGAAAATTTCAAACTATTTAATGCTTAAATCTTTCTGCTACTTGATTTATTTAAGTTTAGAGTGTCTTTGAAACAACAGCACAACTTATAATGAAACTAAAGTTTAACTAAACTAAAACTAAAGTTTATTTATTCATTCAGATTTATTCATCAGAAAATTTGCAACTGCTGCTAAACGAAACGAGACAAAAGTTAACTAACACAGACAGACACTCTGAGGAGTAAACAGTTCATGATGAGCTGAAGATGGACAGACAGGAGTCGTCTTCACACATTCGGGTTTATAACTAGCAAGTAGCAACTTTTATAATGTTGCAGTACACCACAACCATGAGCACAGCTACTAGCTACTGTGACTGACTGCAACAACCACCGTCCCACACACACCACCACGTCCCGAACACAGATGAGAACAGCTCAAACTTTGCTCATGTGTGCTCAGCGATTTATTAAACTCACTAATTATTACTTGCTTACCTGTGTAGAAAGGCACCATTAATAATTACAGCTGTTTCAACGTCGCTAGTTGTCCGTGTGATCAGCTCTGACTGTAACAGAGATGGTCCCCCGCTTCCCCTCCTTCCTCGGCTCGAACCGGAAGTGCTGGCGATCCGTGGCGATAAGAGACGAGTCCAGGCTCGAGGGCGGCGGAAAATGCGACCTGTACAGTCCAAAAGTTTTGTACAGATGGGACATAAGCTACGGCCGCTAGCGGCCGCTAGTTATAATTAGATTCAATGGAAAAGCATGGGAAAAGCCCCCAGGCGGCGCCGAGCGGGGAAACCGGAAGTACGTCACTCACAATCAGAAAACGTTTTTTGAAACAAACAATCATTACTCATAAAATATTTATCCTACACAACTAAAAACATATATGCATGCATTTCGAAATATTTTTATTTTATTATTTCACTTTTATAAAAAAAAAAAAAAAATCTTCAAATGGTGAAGAAGAAGAGCTGCAGTTCCAAGGAGGGGCGGCGCCCCTAGCGCCCTCTAGTGGCGGCCGCCTCTGGACGAAGTTACTACTGGGACATGTATAATATCAAGAAAATATCAAATAAAAAAAATAGTTTCAACAGATTCAGTTTCATAATAAAATAAGGTTTAGTCCAGTCAATCAAATTATTGAAGAAATTTCTTTTTTAATTTAATTTTATTGTTTAAACTTATTGAGGAAATATTTTACACTGCACTGCGGACACAATAAAATTGACCATCTATGTCACCAAAAAGGTGTGTAAAGTACAAAATAATATTTTAAATGCATTTCATTTATATTTGAATGATGGCAAACATCTAAGTGTATAATTAAAATACTTTGTTGTAAATATTTGGCACAATTTAGAAAAAAATCAGGGTAAGAGAAACATGCGGACATGAATGTTGCCCCAAAAAAAGAATCACCCATATAGAATACAGGCTGATCCATGAATCAAATGAGATCAACTTTATTAATAAAGCAGATTTAAACAACAAGAGTTGACCAATGTGCTGAACAACAAACTCCAAAATAACATCCATAAAACAACAAAGTGAAGGTGTTCAAACACAACATTTAAGAACAAGTCCAAATCTATTCTTAAAGGAGTCAATGAAAAAAGACTTGAGCTGCTAAAATCATTGGAAGCCAAAGGAAATGAACTTTTCAGTTTGAAACGTCTCAATCCAGAGGCTGAACATGATGGAGAGTAGAAGACTGTTGAGGCTCTTGTTGAATTCTTTCACTTTGAATTCTTCAACTTCACGTGGATCAAACTGGAACACATTTCTAACTATTTCACTCCTTTGATTCTGTCAAACAGATGTGAGCAAGAGGAAACAGCTGTTAAAGGAACACTGGCCTCAACCACCACATGCTGCTGAAATCACTTGTGGACAATATTTTCACTGATGATCCACAGAAAAGTCATCTTGTGTGCAGCGTTCAAAATCACTTTTCCTGCTGCGTTCATGTTTCCACTTTGTTTTCACAGCAGATGTTTGCAGCAAAGTGGACTTTATTTCAGCTGATGTGTCCCGAGTGTTTGAGTCTGACACCAGAGACATGTTGGAGTCTGCAGCTCACAAGAAACACTTCAATGAACACGTCCAGCTTCAAGTGTCTCACAGAAACCTCTGTTTGTCTTTCTCTAAAGTCTTCAGAGTGGACAATCAAATGATGTCCTCGCATCACTTTTCACATTTAGGACACAATTTAAAACAGCAGCACAAGCAGCTGTTTGATGAAACACTATGTGACTCCATGAAGCATCAAATATTCTACATTTAGCTGCTGATGAAGGAAAGAAAATCATTTTGACTTTGAAAACATCTCAACTCTGTGAGTTCAGTCAAAAAACACAAAAACACTTTTGGATGAAAAAACATTTGAGTGTTTCAAAACATGAAAGTAGTTTCTATGTTGAAACATTTCCAGATGTGTTTTTGAACTGTTCCTCTGGATCATTCAAACATCTGTTTATTGTCTGTCTGTCCATCCATCATCTAAAGCCTGAGCTTCACAACCAAACATTTCTGACAAACACTGAACCAAAGGTTCACTTTGAAATGAAGCTTTGAACTATTTAACATCAACTTTCACATTCGTTAACAAAACTTTGTGATTTGATGGAAACATGAGTTTTGGAAACTTTAAAAATAAAAAGATTTAATTACAGTCATAAGATTTTTGATGTCCAAAGAATGATTTAGATTTAAATGTCTTTGTGTTTGACTATAAAATGGACAAAAATGTCTCCGTTGAGCTCAAACTGGTTTCTGTGGAGTTTTGGATCTTTTGAATCCAAATCATTGGATCTGTTGATGTTCACTGATTTACTAAACTCAAACCTCTGATGGATTTCTTGAAATGTGCGCAGGTTTCTGTGAGGAAAACATTGAACATTTACATTTGCAACAGTCGCTGGATGTGCTGAACAAAACGTTGAACTTTGTGAAAAACAAACATTTTATTTCTTGTATGTTTAGAAGTTCAGAGTAAAAACACTCAGCACAAAGTCATGAAGAGCGCTCCAACAAATCAGGAAGTCAAAAACTAAATCCTTCAAGTTTGTTCTCATCTCGATGGTTAATGCATTCCTCATTAAAGAATTATCAACCAAAATGGAGCCAGCTGCCAACTAGCATGTGTTTGTTTAGCTGCGGAAACAGCCGAAGTGACAGAAAATAGGTGAACAATGTTGACGTGTGTGGAAAAGTTGTTTGTGATGGAGAACAGTTTGAATTTGTTACTTTGTGTTTATGTTCTAATTTGTTGAGTAAAGTTTGGCAGCAGATAAATGATGACTTCTGTTTTATTATTATTATAGCTGCTTTACTCATTTTGTCTCTTTTATTTAGCGTTTAGCTGCAGATTCATTCTTATATTTCCACCTAAACGTCTTCTAGGAGATTCTACGCTTGTCCCATTCCTCCATATTTGTTGACCTCCACAGACTCCAGCAGACAAATGGAGCTCCATCATGTGACTCCAGTTTCCACATGATGTTTGTCACATTCAGCTGAGTGCTCTGTTTACACACAGTTTGTAGCCACATTTCAGAATTACACATGAATATATGTGGAAAACTACCGGAGTCAACTCTTTCACACTGGAGGAGAACATTTTCATGTTTGACTTCATAGTTTGTAATGAGGAGCTTTTAAAGAAACTCCCTCAAAGTCTTCACTGGATGAACATGAAGTGATGAAGTCAGAGGACCTGACTCAACCTTTTTAGACTAATCTACCTAGATTATTGAGCACACATCAGGACTTATTAAATTAAATTTAAATTTAGTTTAAATATTATTTTTTAGCAATATTGTACTTTTAAACATCAATAAAACACAAGTTTACAATAAAATATTAACGTGAAGCTGACTTTCATTGTAAAACATTTGAAAAGTATGTTAATTAAAAGAGAATCTTCACCAGCACATTTGAAAAGTAATTTCAGTATTTTCAAAGACTTTGATGTAATTACAGCAGTAACCAACAGAGGCCAGTAAAGAAACATATGCTACAATGTAGAAAATTAAAACAGGAAGTCAAACTTTCAGTTCTGGTGTGTCTTATAAAATTTAAATCACACAAATTAAACATGTTTACTTTAAAACAACTACAGCTCAATGGAAATTATTTCTGTCAGCTCTGCAAACATAAAAAGTATTCATATCACAATACAACATGAATTATTTATATTACAAAAAGTATTTTTATGCTTTAACAAAATATATCCTTATCATGTTCTAATAATAAATTGAACATAGCACATTGTTCAAACATTAAAGTGTAATTGTTTGAAGGTGATAATGTAAAGTGTGGATGAGGAAACAGAAGAAGCAGAAACAGTCCAGTCAGAGTGTCTGCATACAAGCTGCTGCTGCTTCAACCTCTGTGGATCATCAGGACACAGTTCATCTTCTCCCACAAACACACCATCATGTTCAGCTCTCCAGAACAAACGTCATCACCTCCATCTGTAGAGAGAAGAAGAAGCAGCAGAAGAGATAAATGAGTCTTTCAGAGAGACCAACACAAACTTCAATCACAACACATTGTGCAACATCTTTGGTTAAAACTTAGTAACTGTTGGGAGTCAACCCTGCTTGTCTGTTAGCAAAATATTTCATAAACCACTGGATGGACTTTATTTAAACTTGCAGTAAATAAATCTGAAATGTTCACCTTCAACTGATTAACTTTTGGAGTCAACACAATTCAAGATGGCTGCCACAGCTACTGAAATTAAGCCTAGACATAAATAGCTGTAACTCGGTGAATTTGACAGATACTGATGTAAAATGTGGTGTGGTAGTAGCTGACAGTCATTCACAACACATCCTCCAAGCACTAACAGTTCAGGTGAGACATCACATGATCACATGTTACTTTGATGAGTGATGTGCATTCCTTCAAGTAATGCTCGGTCTTTCCTTCTTTTCTTGTCTTTCTGTTTGATCCTGAAACCAGTCCCTGTTCTCCTCTCATACATTCATTCAGAAATACAGTTACTGGGAAGCTGCAGGTTTACAGGAAACACTGGATCTTTGCTTTGACAACAACTGGGTTTAGTCCAATTCTGCTGAAAGCAGCAGGAACAACTCCAACCTTCTACTGACCTCAGAGTCTCCAGTCTGTAGTCTGGACTCTCCACAAGATCCAACAGCTGCTGAACATCTGGAGCCTGCAAGTTGTTGAGGCTCAGGTCCAGTTCTGTCAGATGGGAGGGGTTGGACTTCAGAGCTGAGCTCAGAGAAGAACAGCTGATCTCTGACAAACTGCACCTCCACAAACTGAATAAAGAATAAAACATGTAAGTTTAGAAAACAAAACAAAACTTTTAAAGACATGATGTAAACTAATAACAATAATTTCAGGACAATTCAAAATGATTTCTTTGATAACTGAACTTTCAGTCTGTTTCTGTCAGTAGACCTGCTACATTCACACATCAGCTGATGATTCACTCCATGACTTTGTTGTTTGAAGTTCTGTTGGGATACTGGGTCCCAGTAAAATGAGCAGCCATTAAAGTTTGAACTGGAATATTTGGATTAACAGTCCCATGGAATCAGCAGCTGTATAAATGTTAGAGTGATGGTCCAGATGTTCTGAAGAGGCTGTATGATCCGTTTCATTAACGGTTATGATGGTAACATCTTGCAAAATGCAAACGTTTAGTTTAGACTCTACTGGTTTTACTGGAGCTTTTTAACACAAACTGGCTCATGTGGCCTGTGAGTGTGTTCCAAGTTTTCCAGCATATTTCTCAGATTTCTTATGTTGAAATTATGAGTTCATTGAAAATGAGTTTGACTCAAATGAAACCATTTGACCTGAAACTGGAAGCCACAGGTTAGATTTATTATATTAAATGATAAATAAAATATACATCTGTAACAATATAGGAGTTATTTGTCAGTTTACTGACTTACCTATAGTTTAGACGTGCATGTATGAGCAGACTTTTATCTGCACAAACTGCCACCAAAGTGCGGGGTCTCAACTTTTTCAGATTAAATCAACAAATCTAACGATGTGATTAGCCAGTAATGTAATTTCACGCTTAGACTTCAATTTATGTTGGTCTACCAAAAGAATAGACCTTTTATTGAAACTATCACAAGAATTACATTAACATTTGTATCGATATTAGCTCTGATTTAATAACTACGTTGACAAGAATTCAAATTAAAACAAACAGACAATTAAAACTTAACTGTTGGCACAAAACTTGACAGATTAAATAGCTTATGAAAAATAAGAAATAGGAGGAAGGAGTTCTGGAGCTAAGTTAAGCTAAAGTTGTTTACTTTGAACCAGACTGGGTGACACCGCTTCCCCCACACGAGCAGACTGGCTGGGCTCCCGCACGTTCAAACACACCACGGCTCTTTACCTGTTGGAGGTTCGTCTCTGGGAGACAAGAGTGGAGAAGTTTGTGGACACACACGTGGATGGGTTTGTCCAGTGGCCGTCCAGTTGGACTTCAGCGTGAGTGTGCTGATTCACGATACGAGGAACTCGCCTCCCTCGGCAGGAACCAACGGTCGAGCGCACAGACTGACTTTCAAGATAAAACTTTAGAAAACAAATTCTTCCAGAAATGAGTGTTGAGGCACAGCAAGGCTTTGCCGTGACTCTCAGCTGAGACGTGGGTCGAGTTGGCACGATGACCGGGCCGTCTATCAGCTTTTCAGAGAGGAGAGCAGGTTGACAGTTCGTACTCCTCGAAACTCTAACTTCCAAATAGGAAGTGCCCATTATATGGGGGAGGTGGGGTCTCCCCACCTTCTTAATAACTATTGGCTGGTTTTAACAAAATAAGAGATGGATTTTCATCTCATAGGCAGAAAGTCTCTTGACGGACAACAGGAAAACTGTTTACATAAACAGCCAGATGGCCTGCCTGTGAACACAGCTAATGTTATGTCTACTTTCACAGACAAAACAGAGAAGGAAGCTGAACAGCTAACAGTTTACCCTGAACTGTGTCTTAGCGAGAGTCTTGCTTGCTTTTGCAGAAATAAAACCAGCAGAAGGTCAAAGCTCATGAAAGTAACAGATCATCATTAAAAATGACAAAAATATACTGTAGATCAATTCTGAATTAACACACATTAAAGAGAAAGTTCAATCTGATTAATTAGTGTCCATTAATTCATAATAATTGTTAAAATATATAAGTGTCCATGAAGGTGTAACACTTAGAGTTTCAGAGAGATGTGGAGAGGTGTACTTGAAGGTCAAGACAGAGGCCTATATCACTACAGTCCCCCTTTTTGGAAGTCATCGCCTGTCCTTGGGGATGAGTTCCAACACGAAAGGATACCACCGAATGTCTCTGACCTCTATGTAATCCAGCAAGTGGAAAAAAAAAAAGTCAAAAAAAGTTCAAAATTATACTCCCATAATGTTTTTGGAAATTCCATACTGTTCGTAGGTAATCCCTTTGCGGTAAGCTTTCAATCCTTTGGAAAACATAGTCTGTTAACCCATGGAAAACTGAGTCTGTGATCCCTTGGAAAACAAAGTCTTATAATCCACAACGGTAAATCCACAACGATGGGGGTTATTGATTTCATCAGCAAGAATGGAATTTAATCAGCATGTAGAGGGGATCCCTCGATTGAAGCAGAGGAGGCGGGCCTTGGATGAAGGTTGAAGACCAACGTTGGATCAGCAGGTCCCCACATCGAAGGTTGCAGGCTGGATGGCTTCCAGTCGGTGCCACCCTGGTTCAATGTGTCATGCAATTATGTGGTTTTAGGTGGGCTTATGATTGGGATTCTACATTAAGCCTTACCTATATGCACCTGGTATGTAAGCTATCATGGATTAGATCAGCTACAATTACCAATTAAGGGGTGGATCAATGCTGTAAAAATCAGATATAGGGATCTATACCTATAGAAATGTGGAGGGCTTCTGTAACGAAGGCCTCTTCTTTCAAACTATTCCTCCATTCATTATTTAGTTTAGGTTAAACTAAAATAAAAATGAAACTAGTTTGGTCTAAATGTCTGTTGTCTTTTAGACGAACGACGCAAGATTTGGTAATCCCTAAAAATTTTGAAGTCTATGGCGAGACTCATCAAAATGAATAGATCTAGAATAGAAACGATCGAATCGGTTCTACCTAAATGATTGGGAGTTCAGTGTAGATTATAGTACCTTAAGTAGTATTGATCTACAATGACTTTTCAAAGATTGAGATCTTTAACAAAATGAACAGCATGTTGGCATAGTTAAAATCCATTTAAGTCTTCAACTTATCAACAATCAAAACCTCTTTTGGCTGGGAGTGTTCAGAAAACAATAACAACTTCAATAACACAAAAGTAGCAATAAGCAACTAAAAACAACGTTTCACTACAACAAACTCACTCTGGTCGTCAGACTCCAACGTCACACACAAGAAAAACAGTTCTTAGCTTTATAACCGATGTCAATTAAATCCTGCAGATTTAAACGGTTGTTAAGGTTAGTTTTTGTTGTGGGTTTTATGCTTAGCGTTTCTAAGTTCTAGTTGGAACGGTTTCTTTTCGCAACTAGAATAGTTTAAACTGTTTAGTTTATTTACTATCCTGTGCTTGGACGACCTTGTTTTCCCATGAAGTCTTTGAGTTTGCGAGATCTTTGTCGTTTGTGGGGTTATTGAAATCTTTGTCCTTGACATGGGCATGGCCTAACATCACCCCCCTGTGGTCATGAGGGACCACGCGCACGGGTGTGGACGTCCGTCCATGGGCACGAGTTAGGATGCCATTGTTTAGTTTAGGCTGTTTACGCAGCTTAGAGTAGACAGTACGCAGGAACCTTTTAGGTTTCGGCCAACGTACCTCTGTACATTTACCTCTTTCTGCGTAATGCAGGTGTGTCACAACTGTCGGCGCCGTCGCAGGCGTGTCTCTGTCGTTGTGAAGTATGTCTTCCCACTTCATGAATGAAGAGGTGCTCTTTGAGTCTGTAAGAACTATGTCATCTCTGAATAGTCCTAGATCCAAATGCTCTTGAACCAAGGTTTCATTGAAAGCTTGGCTGATGACTGAATTACCTGTCCCAGAGGACAGCACAGCGTTCTCGGTGTGTGATCCTTGGATCTCTACACCGTCCTCTACCTGTGGTAGGAAGTGTGGGTTCACCCCCCTTTTGTTTGAGGAGGGGTCCTCAAAAATTGTAACAATGAAGTCCAAGTGACTGTCAGCGTGTTGTAGACTGTCACTTCGTTGGCTCAGATGTCCTTGAACCAATACTTCACTGAAAGCTTGGCTGTTTGCCGAATTACCTGTCCCACAGGACAGTACAGCGTCATCGGTGTGGGACCCATGGATCTCCACACCTTCCTCTACCGGTGGTAGGAAGTGGTCAGGGAGTGCTGAAGGTGTCAGCTCGCAGAGGAGGTCCTCGTGATGGGCCAGAGCCTGGTCCAATTGTTGAGTCTCCTCTGTCTCACCTGTATATGAAGGTTCACTTACCGGGTATGTGGTCTCGGTTGGGGAATCCTTTTTTACCTTAGCGGTACCTGCTGTTAGACAGTCAGTGTCCTGACCTTGGTGAGGTACCACGAATGGCAGTGGACTGCTCACTGTGGCCCACATCGTCTGATTGCCATAATTTATAATCGCTTCAAAGCGATTTATAAAATCTTGGCCAACCACAAATGGAGCCCGGAGTGAGTCAAGATCAGACACATATACCGGGTGGTATAGTGACATCTCGCCAATCTGCATGTGGACCATGGCTATTAGGGTTGTTCTCATCTTTGCGAGGCCCAGTTGATCACCATAAGTGTCTTTCACAAAGGGTATTTGCCTGCC